>PITA01035754.1:0-10194 GCA_004023965.1 Spilogale gracilis | reverse complement strand
CAGCGGCCGTGGCAGGTCTGCGCTCCCCTAGCCGCGGTCACCCTCGGTCCCGGCCCTGGAGCGGACAGGCTCGCCCGCCGACGAGCCCTCGCACAGACACGCCCGCTTACAAAGGGATCGCTTCGGCTCACGCCGGCTTTGGGCTTGCAGGTCCTTGAACGTGGCCGGCCGGGCGGTGGGCTTGCCGGCGGCCGCGGCGGGCCGGACCCCGGGGGAGGCAGACGGGCGCTGGCCAGGCCTCCGCGACCCGCCGCCGCCACCGGGATCAGCGGGCGCCGGGACAGCACTCGCGGGAGCTCCTCCCCTCCCCCTTCCCGCCCGGGTCCAGCCTCGACGAACCTTCGGGAAGGCGGGCGGGGCGGGGCGCATGCGCGGCGTCAGGGCCGGGCGGAAGTGCCCGTCTCCGCGCCGCCGCCGCGTGACGCACTTCCTGTTTGTTGTCGGAGAAAGGAGAGAAAGGAAAGCGCGAGGAGCCGCCGCCGCCACCGCCGCCAGCGCCGCCGTGCCGGAGCCGAGGGGACCCGGGCCGCCGCCCCGCCGCGCCTCCTGCTCGCCGCCGGCTCCCTGTCCTCGGTGAGCGTCGTCCGCGGGCGGGAGTCGGGCCTCGGGCGGGTGTGGAGCCGGGGAGGGGGCCGGGCCGCGGCCCTGCGGCCTGCTGTGGGGTCAGCGCTACGGGAATGGGCGTCTGGCTGGGGTGCCTGCGGCGGCCGGGGCCCCGGGGTGGGGCCGGGTGGGCGTCAGGCGGGGGGCGCGGGAGTTGCGGCCGCGGGTGGACGTCGCGGGTCGGGGGTGGGCGACGGGCCCTCGGGGCCGGCGGGTCGGGGGCGAGCGTGGGGCCGGGGGCCCCGGGAGTCGCGGCGGCATTCGCCCTTGGGCTGCCCCGCGCCGGCGGTTGGGCCGGGGCCCGTGCGGAGGGCGGGCGGCCGGCGCGGGCCGGGCAGCGGCAGGGGCCGTGCGGCC
Source organism: Spilogale gracilis (assembly GCA_004023965.1). Lineage (NCBI taxonomy): Eukaryota > Metazoa > Chordata > Mammalia > Carnivora > Mephitidae > Spilogale > Spilogale gracilis. The sequence goes on along the minus strand of PITA01035754.1, from coordinate 9,234 downwards.
GGAGACGCTGCTCCCCAGGCTCGTCTGCAGCCGCACGGGGGTGACCCCAGAACCAGCAACCGGCTGCGTTTGCGGAAAGGGTAGAACCTTCGCGGGAGGCGGCGCCCCGGAGCACGGAGACCGGGAAGCGGCTCCGGGAGACGCGAAGCCGCGTTCCCGGAACTTCCCAGGGGTTTTTCAAAAGTTTGTTGTTGAGCACAGGGCCTGAGTTTCCGCTGAAAAAGGCAGTTTGCTTTGACCTCCGAGTGTCACGTAGTTCTGGGACCGAAGCCTCTACGAACTCGTGCCCAAGTAAGGGAAGAAGTGACGCAGGACTCGAGGTGTTGGGGGGCGGTGCCGGTGGTTGGGGCGACCGGGGCGCTCCGAGGGCCGGCGCCCGGGCCAGGTCGCGCCCCGACAGGGCTCCGGCCGCGGCTTCTCTGCACGTGTCGGCTCCCCTTCTGGCCGGCGGCTGGAGGGCTTGGAATGCAGGCAGTAGGAACCAGCAGCGACAAAAAACGACCAACGAAAGGAGCCTTAAAACCTTAACATTTGAACAACTTGCAGATTGCTTTTCAGGTTTAATCGTGTTTTCTAGTAATTATGCGTATCAAAAGGTTTCCTGGCTGTTTCCCTCCCGGCTCTCTCCGGCTCTCCCCCACCGTTAGGTTCTCTCTGGAAATGTAATCTGGACTTTCCGCTTGTTTGGGTATTGAGGTGTGTAGCAACAAAGATGAGGGCTTTTTGTGTATAGTCTCCAGTGAGCGGTGGAATGTTCTAGATCATGCACATGTGAATTCGGGAAGTAAACCGGCTTGGTGGAGTGTTGTGTAGAGGTGCGGGTTGGAAGTTGGATTTGGAGATAGGCCTAAACAGCTTCGACTTGTTGCTGTAGGAGCTGGTAAGATTGGGAGTTCAGGAACCTTTAAAGAATTTAAGTTCACCCTTCTCAAGAATAAATAAAAAGGCAGTGTTTTAGCCTTTGTTTTCTTGATTTGACCTTGGTGTATATGAGAGATACCTGGCCGCAGGACAGACCTCTGGAGGGTTGGGTGGGGAGTGTTGTTGGCTGATGTTCTGCGGACTAAATTACGGGCAGGGAATGACAGTATAGGTGTGATTAAGTGGCGCACCAGAGCTCTTCTCTTTTCGCAAACCCACTTTTTTTTTTTTAAAGGTTTTATTTATTTATTGACAGAAACACAGCGAGAGGGAACACAAGCAGGGGGAGTGAGAGAGGGAGAAGCAGGCTTCCCGCCGAGCAGGGAGCCCGATGTGGGACTCGATCCCAGGTCTCCGGTTTCATGACCTGAGCCGAAGGCAGTCGCCCAACCAACTGAGCCACCCAGGCGCCCCGCAAACCCATTTTTTTTTTTTTTTTTGTAGGTTTAAGAATTAAGAGTAGAACCATTTCCCCGTGTATTAGCGCTGTTTTCGGACAGTTTTAAATAAATACAATTGTTCCAAATACCATACAGTTCCCTACCATCAGTAGTTTTCAACCTGGCAGACTCAGTTTGGCATGGGATGGTATGTGCATATTTTTTAGTTTTAAAGGGGACACTTTAAAAGTTAGTGAGTTACTTTTTTAAAGATCTTATTTATTTATTTGAGACAGTGAGAGAGAAAGAGCACATGGGCAGAGGGACCGGCAGAAGCAGACTCCCTCGCCCAGACTTGGAACTCAGTCCCAAGGGTCATGACCTGAGCAGAAGGCAGGTGCTGAACCGTCTGAGCCACCCAGGCGGCCTGCATGAGTTATTTTAAGTTCAGCTTTCCAGGGTCGCAGTGTGCTGTTCACTGTTCCCTAGCGCAGGTAGGCCTGCCCATTAAAGGTAATCACAGGCCTGTTCTGAGGTCTGGTGGTAAGGATCAGGTGAATGGTATCAGTTCCTCTTTGTAGCCTGATATATACATATTATTTTTTTTTTTAAGATTTTTATTTATTTGACAGAGAGATCACAGTCAGGCAGAGAGAGGAGGAAGCAGGCTCCCTGCCGAGCAGAGAGCCGGATGGATGTGCTCTGAGATCATGACCTGAGCCGAAGGCAGAGGGTTAACCCACTGAGCCCCCCAGGTGCACTGTAAGCTGATATTTGATAGGATATAGACAAACCTTTTTGCTTTTTTTTATGTGGGAAATGAATCTAATTTAGAGTGGGGGCATTAGCAATGGGCTGAGCTTCTGTTTGTCCGGGCCACCACCTAGTGGTGAAATGGGTGTAATTGCAGGTTCATTAGGGAATTAGGATGGGGACCATGGCAAGAATGAACAAATGCTGTCCTTTCTCTTTGATAAATAGGATTTGTGAGAACTTTAAATTCAGTAGGTAAATGAGAAGAACAGCAAGGTTGGTGAAGATAAGAATAGTGATAGAATTGATAATGTAGGAATGGAAGGACAATGGATTGTAATTTCTCCCCCCACTCCCCCTTGTGGCTTGAACTCACAACCCCAAGATGATGAGTCACATGTTCTACCAAATGAGTCAGCCAGGTGCCCTGGAAAGACCATTTAAAGTCTAACTGGAAAAAATGACTTAATAGGTAACTCAGCTTGATGAACTTTGATGCTTTTATTATATATCTTTTATAGGTGTTTTTTACACTTTGTGTTTTTAGGGGAGCATGCAGAATCACAGTTGACCCTTTTTGTTTTAATATCCTATGTAAGAAAGAAGTTTAAAAGATACCTCTCATTTTTTTTGTATTTTAAATACTTCTTTTAAGGTGGGGAAAATTAATTTCTGAAAAAAAATTATAAAGGTAGGGGGCTCCTGGCTAACAAGCTCTGTTAGCAGTGCGTGCGACTCTTGGTTTCAGGGGTTGTGAGTTGGAGCTCCATGTTGGATGTAGAAATTACTTGAAAATAAAACCTTGATGGGGCACCTGGGTGGCTCAGGTCATGATCTCAGGGTCCTGGGATGGAGGCCCACATGGGCTCTCTGCTCAGCGGGGAGCCTGCTTCCCCCTCTCTCTCTGCCTGCCTCTCTGCCTACTTGTGATCTCTCTCTGTCAAATAAATAAATAAAATCTTTAAAAAAAAATAAAACCTTGAAAAATTACAAAGGAAGTTAAGTTTCTAAGGGTTGCATTATATGTCAAAGTGGGGAGAGGAGTCTATTTTATTTATTCCTCTAATACCTTATTTCAAAAGCTATTCCTTATTTGGGCATAGTTTGTTTTATTGTGAAAACTTACCCTTTCTTCACATTTGTAAGGCATTTTGGCCATTCTAAGGACAACACAGTAGCTGCTGCGAATGGCTGTGAGGCAGTAGAACTGCATGGGTTGTGAGGGGGTGTGTGTGTGTATTTATCAAAATACTGCAGTTATTTTAGGATTCTTTTTTTTTTTTTTTTTTTAAGATTTTTTTTATTTGACAAAGAGAAACACAGCCAGAGAGGGAACAGAAACAGCAGGAGTGAGAGAGGGAGAAGCAGGCTTCCCGCCGGGCAGGGAGCCCCATGCAGTGCTCCATGCCCGGTCTCCAGAATCCTGACCTGAGCTGAAAGCGGTCGCTTAACCAACTGAGCCACCCAGGCGCCCCTCTCCTTCCCTTTTCACCAGCAGAGGATTCCAGGACTTGGGTGTGTGTTTCGCTGGGGTAGACCTGGAATCATCACTGCTGTGCTCCCTGTGTGCTTGAAGGCCTCGCCCCAGGCCCACAGCGCTGAGAAAACCTTGTTTGCGTTGGAGCTTCCTGGTTTGTCTTTCTTCTGTGGTTAATAACGGAGTACCATCTTTAGGAAATTTGGTGGCAGAAATACCCAATCTGAGTTCACAAGTACTAGGACTGGGTACTTGCCATGTGTTCAATTTTATTTTAACAAAAGGAAATTAGTCATGCCTGTAAGTGTCTAATAGTTGTTAATTACTGGCTTTGGCACTCATTGGTTTCAGGTCTTGAGTTCAGTGGAGGTAGCTTCCTTGTTTGTTTCAGGGGTACTTGAGGGCCTGCTGGGTAACAAATACATAAGTAGATGGTTTGTGGTAAGGATGATCACTTCTGTGTCTGCCCCCACCGCCTCCCCTGTGTATTATGGGAATTTTCAGGTAATGAAATGACACATAGGAAATTTCTTCAGATTTATTTATTTTCTTTTTTCCTTCTCTCTTTTCCTCTCCCTCTCTTTTTAAAGATTTTTTATTTATTTGACAGAGAAACCACAAGCAGGGGGTGCAGCAGAGGGAGAGGAAGAAGCAGACTTTTGGCTGAGCAGGGAGACCGATGAGGGGCTCTATCCCAGGACCCTGAAGGCAGACACTTAACCGACTGAGCTTCCCAGATGCCCCCATAGTTCTTTATTTCTTTTTCTTTTTCTTAAGATTTATTTATTTGACAGAGAGAGATCACAGGGATCTTTTAAGAAGATTTTTAAGGATTTTTAAAGATTTATTTATTTGACAGAGAGAGGGGCAGGGAGAGAGAGAAGAGGAAGCAGGCTCCCTGTGGAGCAGACAGCCCAACAACACTGGGGCCTCGATTCCAGGACCCTGAGGTCATGACCTGAGCCGAAGGCAGAGGCTTTAACCCACTGAGCCACCCAGGCACCCTGTTTATTTATTTCTTGTTAAATGTCTTGGGGGTTTTCATTTCTATTAGGCAAATAGCATTCCACTAAATTAGCTTGATGCCACACAAGAATTAAGCTGTTAAGAAAATGGTTTGTTGGGGCACCTGGATTGCTCAGTTGGTAGAGCACAGTGAGTTGTGTTTTTTTTTTTTTTTTTCTGGAGCATGTGACTCTTGATCTCAGGTTGGTGGTAAGTTCAAACCCCATGTTGGGTGTAGAGATTAGTTAAAAATAAAGTTTTCTTTTTTTAAGATTTTATTTATTTGACAGAGAGAGATCACACATAGGCAGAGAGGCAGGCAGAGAGAGAGGGGGAAGCAGGCTCTCTGCCAAGCAGGGAGCCCGATGTGGGCCTCAACCCCAGGACCCTGAGATCATGACCTGAGCGGAAGGCAGAGGCTTTAACCCTCTGAGCCACCCAGGTGCCCAAAAAATAAAATCTTAAAAATAAATACAAAATGTTTCTTTATAGTTCCCTTTTTTGACTTAATAGAAGTAATGAATATTTTGATTTGCTGGGTTTTTAACCTAAAGGTAGGGAATGTGTTCAATGGACGTGACCTTCCGCTCAAATTTTGTTAATGTATAATGAGGAGCTGTCGCGGTGGGGGATAAGAAAGACATTGTGTAAGGAGGAGGGTTTTCTCCTCCCGTTTTCAGCATTGAGTCTCATAGGTTGGAAAGTAACAAAGGAGGTTTTTGTTTTGTTTTGTTTTGTTTTTGCAAACATAGCAAGGTTTGTTAGAGGATAGGTAGAGCGGTATTTGAGAAAGGTGTTGTGGAAAGAGGGTCACTTCCATTGGGTAACATCTTACTTGGTGGGTGGTCGACATTTGGTTTGTAGAGTAACACCTCGGAATGTGGAGGTGTTTAAGTCGTGTATCACACTTTGGACTTTGACTCTGAGAGAGTCTGGAAGTCTAAGGATGACGTATTTGCAGTTAGATTGGGCACATGTGTTCCTAGGTTTCCCTTTCCTTTAGGAAACAGCAAGGGCAAGGTCGTGGAACTGAGGGGGCCAGCTCAGCTGTGCGGAGCACTTGGCTCTTTAGAACTAGCGCGTCACCCTGGAGCACGTCACGTAGCTCGTGGAATGACACCGCGGTATTTATAGTCCCGCTGGCAGTGGCCCCGTGCCACGGGTGAGAGCCCATGGAAGGCAGGCAGTGCCTCCCGAGTCACAGAGGGCCCTCTAGGTAAAGGGAGCATTAAGAGAGGGTTCTGGTCCCATGTTTTCTGTGAGACCAGCCTTCACACTGTCTCCTCATCTCTGACTTACCCCACAGAGATCATTTCTGCCCTCAGCCTGTTGGGGGGAGAGGACAGGTGCTCCTTAGAGGGTGGCAGATTGGTACGGGTTCAGTGGTGTCCTGGGATACTTTGTGACGTCTGACTTATGCCTTTATTTCGAAGCAGGAGTGTTCTCTTTGTAGCTGAAACCTTTCTTTCTCTGCGGACTGTTGCTGCCATTGGTAAGGAGTATTTGATCCAAGGGGCTGTGTTCTTAGACGTTATCCGTGTGAGCAAGGTGAGTTTGAAGGTAACCAGCAGGTCTGGGAGCTTTGAGTGCCTTTCTGGTACCTTTTCAGTGATACACAGAAATAGAAGTTAGTAAAGGCAGTTTGGGTGGAAAATGCACTTTTCATAGTAAAGGGGAAATCTCAGATATGTAGAAAAAAGGACCAGACTTACTTTACCCAGAATTCTACCAGCAAGAATTCTCTGGTAATAAAATGTGTAAATGTAAATCATAATGAAATTAATTTATCTGCAGAGTAATTGTAGGAGATGGCAGCTGACTTTGCCGTGGGCATCCGAAATTGGTGTTTCAGTATCCTGGTTGCGGTCCGTGGGTTAGAGTAGCAAGTGACAGTCAGGAAGCACTGTTCCAGTGACCACCGTGGTAGCATCTCGGGCGCCGTGTCTGTTCTCCAGCTCCTCCTTCATAATTGTAATTATCTACTTGGGGAAGTCGAGAATCGTAATGGTCAGGATTAAACTCTTAGGAGTTAGCCAGAAGTGACCCTTAATCCGAAGACTGGGAAGGAGAAGGCAGTCCCACGTGGTGGGCAGGTGTGTTGTCAGGACTGACCTCCGCACTCCAGCAGTGATGTCCTCGGATGAGCCGACAGCGTTCGACGACGGCCTTTGACAGGGCTGTCCAGACACAAGCTGAGCGAAGTAGGGATTAATCCTCTAAAGAGAAACCCCCTGGTCCTCGGGCACAGCGTAGCGGATGCAGGCTTCTCTGGGAGAAGATGAGGTGAGGATGTAGTGTCTGGCCTATACTAGGCGTACAGTAACATTTTTATATTTTGCTCATTGGGGTGAGAATTCATTCTGATAAGTAGACTGGCAGCGCTGGGTTTGTATTCTGGGTGAGTGTTCATACCGATCCCCTGAGATGCTTGTGGGAATGCAGGTTCACAGGCGCACAGAATTAGGTGAGGTAGCAACTTCCGCATCAGGCCTAAGAATCCTCAGGTAGAAAAGTTTTATTCCTTCCCCACACATACGGGGTGACTGTGTGTAGCTGGCCGTCTGTGTGGGTTTCTCTTGGGACGCGCTCCCCTCTCTGGGGCCCTTTGCTGCCAGTGGTGGCGCCTGCCCTCTGCCATCCCAGCCTCACGTGGACTTGCTCAGTCTGACGTGGGTAGGAGCGCTCTGTATTTGCTGACCACTTGTTTTCAGCCCTAGCAGTGGGTGGTACCCAGCTCATGAATCTTTACAGCTTGGCTTCTAGTGACCTTTGTATGATTTGGTTAAAAAAACAGTTCACGAAGGCCCCCAGTTGGGTGGAAAAATGGGCAAAGGGGGTAGACCTGGTAGTTGAGTGGAAGCATGTTAGCTCACTCTTGGATGTGAAGAGATGCTTCAGTTCCTGCCTGCGGGTAGGGCAGGCTTCACTTAATCAGTTGGAAAGTTCAGACCGGCCAGCGCTGTGTTCGGGGACCGGGAAAACTCAGGCTGCGGAGCCTGGCTAGGGTGTCCGTTGGTGCAGCCTCTGTGGAAGGCGGGTGGGCAGCATCCGGCACATTTTTCTGTTGCAGAAAGTTCTGCAAGCGTGCCTTGTGAGACACTTAGGTGACATCGTGGTGGTGGAGGGCCTGAGTCTCGCCTGGACCCCTGGGGCACCAGCACAGTGGTGTGCCGCTCTGCACCCCGGGTGGGCCCCGACCCCGGGCCTCGGGGTTCAGTTGTCTGAACCTTGCCCTTCTGCTGTCTGAGCTAGTGCTTGTCATGGACGGGCTCCCGTGTCAGCTGGGTCTGGGAGCTCCCGGTGTCCTGCTCCGCTGCCCTGCTCCGCTGCCGGCCCTGCTGCCTGCCGCCCCCTGGGGCCACTTTGGCTGTAACCCGGGAAAACTGCCCTGCCAGCTTTCCCTGCCAGCGCCTGGGCCGCCGGAGGCCTTGGCAGTGTGGGCGGGGCGCGGGCCTGCTGGCTGCCCCCCTGCGGACCGCCGACAGCTCTGTGGCCTCTGCCTCTGCATGCCTTTGTTCTTGTTCCACGTGTTTTGTCACTTTGGTGATTTAATCCTGAGTTCTTTATTTTTTGAGATAAAATCGGCATAGAGCCCTGTATGTTTGGGCTTGTGTGTCAGTATTAGCATTTCCTGTCGCAGGGATAGCCGCGTAGCTAACATCTTTACCAGGTCACGTTGTCATCCTTGTAGTTTTTATACTTCACATGTAGCTTTTATTTGTGAAATTCAGCTTTGGGTGCTCGATGAAAAGTTGAATTAGATGCTGATTTAAATGGCTTTCACTGCTTGGGTTTAGTGTTGTAGGCAGTGTCACCTGCAGTATTGTGTGGCTGATTGGGAAAAAGTGGTTTTAGTGTGTTTCCGACATTGGAAGGGCAAGTAGGTCGTGAAGGCCTCCGGAGTCTTGAGTGGTACTGACCCACTGAACCTGCAGACTAAGTGGCAGTCGCTCAGAATGTTCGCTTAATTTGCTGAGGTCTCTGAGAAGGAAAACCTTGGGAAATTTAGTTAGGGGATACAAAGCCTTCGTGTGCCAGCGTTTACAGTACCGAGTGCAGCATAGACACTGAGGGAAAGATGGTTCTCAGCTTAGGCCCCTGTTGGAACATGAAGAAACTTGACCAGTTCCCTGAAGTTCTGTAGTACCTGCGCACTGAGTTGACCCTAATTACTTGTTAGAGGCTGGATTACTGAGGTCCTAAGTAACTGGTGTGGGTCCAGCCCTCGGGGAGCCTGTGGGTGTAAGTTGATCAGGGTTAGAATGCAGGCATGGAGAAGATAGAACTCACTGGTGAGAAAGCTACTCAGAAGTGTGTCCTCAGGTGAGGAGATGACCATGACTTTGGACGTGGGTGAAGAATGCAGCTGGGAGGGGCACAGGGCAAGCGCTCGGGGCAGAGGATGCAGTGAGGCCAGAGTGCAGACAGAAGGTGAAGTCTGGTTTGCACGGAGGATGAAGTCAGGGTGCCATGCCGGCCTGTGATGCCGTTTCCCCCATAAGATGATGTGCGTAGATTTTGGTAGTAAACTAATGAAAATTCTTTCATTCCGATTGTTGTAGAAAAAATAACTAGCATTTCTAACTTGTGGTTTTTGTGGATATTACAGTATACCCATTAATAAGTCAAATTTTTTTTTAAAGATTTTATTTATTTGATGGAGAGAAACACAGCCAGAGAGGGAACACAAGCAGGGGG
>PITA01035753.1:0-10190 GCA_004023965.1 Spilogale gracilis | reverse complement strand
ATCAAAAAAAAAAAGAAAGTAACTGAAGAAGACACAAAAAGATGGAAAAGCATTCCGTGCTCATGGATCAGAAGAATAAACATTGTTAGGGCGGCCTGGGTGGCTCAGTTGGTTAAGCAACTGCCTTCGGTTCAGGTCATGATCCTGGAGTCCTGGGATCAAGCCCCACATTGGGCTCCCTGCTGGGCAGGAAGCCTACTTCTCCCTCTCTCACTCCCCCTGCTTGTGTTCCTTCTCTAGCTGTATTTCTCTCTGTCAAATAAATAAATAAAATCTTTTTTTAAAAAAAAAAGTATAAACATTATTAAAAATGTCTATACTGCCTAGAGCAATCTATAATTTCAATGCCATCCCGATCAAAATTCCACCAACATTTTTTAATGTTGGAACAATGCTGGAACAAACAATCCTAAAATTTGAATGGAACTAGGAAAGACCTTGAATTGCTAACAAAATGTTGAAAAAGAAAAACAAAGCTGGAGATATCACATTACCTGCTTTCAAACTTTATTACAAAGCTGTAATCACCAAGACAGCATGGTAGTGGCACAAAAACAGACACATAGACCAATGGAACAGAGTAGAGAGCCCAGATATGGACCCTCAACTCTACAGTGAAATAATCTTCGACAAAGCAGGAAAAAATATCTGTGAAATAAAGACAATCTCTTCAATAAATGGTGCTGGGAAAACTGGACAGCTACGTATAGAAGAATGAAACTCGACCATTCTCTTACACCACACACAAAGGCAACTTGAAATGGATGAAAGACCTTAGCGGAGACAAGAATCTATCAAAATCCTAGAGGAGAACATAGGCAGTAACCTCTTTGACATCGGCCACAGCAACTTCTTTCAAGACACGTCTCCAAAGGCAAAGGAAACAAAAGCAAAAATAAACTTCATCAAAATAAAAAGCTTCTGGACAGCAAAGGAAACAATCAACAAAAGAAAGAGGCAACCCCAGAATGGGAGAAGATATTTGCAAATGACACTACAGACAAAGGGCTGATATCGAAGATGTATACAGAACTCCTCAAACTCAACAACCAAAAAAAAGATGATCACATCAAAAAACGGGCAGGAGACATGAACAGACATTCCTCCATAGAAGACATAGAAATGGCTAACAGACACATGAAAAAGTGTTCATCATCATTAGCCATCAGGGAAATTCAAATAAAATCACATTGAGATACCACCTCACACCAGTTAGAATGGCCAAAATTAACAGGACAGGAAACAGTAAGTGTTGGAGAGGCTGCGGAGAAAGGGGAACCCTCTTACACTGTTGGTGGGAATGCAAGTTGGTGCAGCCGCATTGGAAAACAGTGTGGAGATTCCTTAAAAAATTAAATATAGAGCTCCCCTATGACTCTGCAATTGCACTACTGAGTATTTTCCCCAAAGATACAGATGTAGTGAAAAGAAGGGCGATATGTACCTCAATGTTCATAGCAGCAATGGCCACATTTGCCAAACTGTGGAAAGAGCCAAGGTGCCCTTCAACAGATGAATGGATAAAGAAGATGTGGTACATATATACAATGGAATGTTATGCCTCCATAAGAAAGGATGAATACCCAACTTTTGTATCAACATGGACGGAACTGGAGGAGATTATGCTGAGTGAAATAAGCCAAGCAGAGAAAGCCAAGTATCATATGGTTTCACTTACTTGTGGAGCCCTATAAGGAGTAATATGGAAAAGATTAAGAGAAGGAAATGTGAACTGGGGTAAATCAGAGAGGGAGACAAAGCACAAGAGACTGTGGACTCTGAGAAACAAACAGGGTTTTGGAAGGGAGGGGGTGAGGGAATGGGTGAGCCTGGTGGTGGGTATTACAGAGGGCATGTATTGCATGGAGCACTGGGTGTGGTGCATAAACAATCAATCTTGGACCAATGAAAAAATAAAATAAATTATTAAAAAATAAACAAAAATAAATTTAAAAAAAGTAAAAATCCAAAATTTCAAAATGTTTACAAAATCATCCAAATCACACTCAGTCTTAAGTACTTCTTTTGGAAAAAGTCTTAAGTACTTCTTTATAAAAAATGAACTGCTGTACATGGTTTGTTCTAAACAGGTATTATTCTCCTTCTTTAATTTATTTAATTCGTACTTACTACAATTATGTAAACACTTTCTCAACACTGCTTAGAATCTCAGGAACTCAGTTACTTCAGGCACTCACCAAGATGCTGACTTGTGAGTAATATAGCAAATCTTAGTGAGCAAAAGTTCCAGCAGATACCCTCGGTGAGAGTCTCCCAGCATATGCAATTCATCCACAACCACCATTCCTAAAGACATGGTAAAAATATTAGGTCTTATAAAATTTAACAATTTCAAAAAAATCTTCAAAAGACTCAATACCTTATATAATAAGTAGTTGTCATTACTATAAAATATTGCAGGTGATACAAATTTCTAACCATAAAACAAAAATCAGATCTCACATAATAGACAATCCTTTCTCAAGACATTTCAGATGCCATAAGTGGTCCTATTATAATGTATTCTGGATCTAAAAATCAAGGATTAGCTAACTCAGAGAAAACTGCCTCTCATTACTCAGATACTCCTTTATTGACAACCTTCCAGAAATATATGTACAGTGAGATATCAAATACATCTAGGACAGTTTCTCAGTGTATTGACTCTTCTCTGGGGGAAAACAGCCAGGGCAACCAACCATACTGATTTTAGAAAGTTACTTAGAAAAACAAGATCAGATCAAGAAAAAATAAATGATTTTAAGGGATGTTTTTATTTGATGATGATAGGCTAATGAGTCACCTTACTACAAAACATAAATATGAGAATCAAACCAGTCTGTGCACTTGGAATAATGCTCAAGAATTACTGAAGATTTAGCACCAACCAAGGCCTTCTTTATATAGTTGTAAGATCACGGTTTTCACAGGCACCGGTATCCTCCCCACCTAAATCACGATCTTTCAGACCCATTTCCGAACAGCACATGATGCTCCTTTTCTATGTCAGTAAGCTATCTCAAAAATCATATGGCATAGTACATTATTTCAGTTTATTCACTCACTCAGCCATTCAAAAAAAAAAAAAAATCTGTGCCAGGCACTGTGCTAGGTATATTGAATGTTACATTTAATAAGATTCTATTGCATTCTTTGAGATGTTTAAAATCCAGTGTGGTCACAAGTGATAAGACAATTCTGATACAAATTGATGAATTTGATTTCTCTAAGATTTTTTTAAGAGCAGAGTCATGTCTTATCAAGCTTTGATTTCATTCCCCACTCCTATCCCACCCAGCTTTACCATTTAAGTTCCCCAGGATCTCTATGAGTAGCTAACTGATATTCTTGCTGATTCTGCTGTTGCTACAACCATTCTCTCCCAGTCATTACCTCTACATAGACTTTCCTAAGTGGTTTAAAAAAAGAGAGAAGAAGAAGAAAGAAAGAAGCATTAAGGTAGAAAACATTCACAGAGTTCCAAACTCACAGGCAGTGTCAACTTCTGTAGCTCCATACTATTTCCCTGCTAAATGGTAACCTCTGAGTAAAGGCCAAATCTAGCTATCTTAGCACCAGATATGATAATGAATACACACTAACTGCAGATGTGGCAGAACAAGCCCCAGCATGCTTCCTTTTAAGCCCAGTAAAGTTTAGATAGAAAAGCAATGAGAAATGACTTAAGGGCTCAAGGATATCCTCTGTGTTTTGTAAAATGTAAACATACAGGGAAATAGTAACAGCAAGCAGGACACAAAACTTTTTTCTTTTTTTTTAAAACATAGAGTTCCTAACATTACAGATGCCAATTCTCAATAAGAAAAAAATGGAACATATAGAAATCACAACAGCTCCACTCCATTTCACCAAAAAAAATAGCAACAGAAAATATTTGTTTATTTCCTATTTTTCTTACCTAATAGATCCATCTTATTTTCCTCTATGAGGCGATTGATTAGACCATTGGCTCTCTCAATTGTGCAGACAGCAATATCCAATGAAGAGAAATGCCTTGTTGGAGAGGCACTGCCCATATAACCATCCACATTTATCCCTACTTCCTGAAACAGACTCTGAATTGAGTAAAAAGGAACAATACAAGTAAAAAATACTTGAAATTCATGAATTGTAGATTGGTTCTATTCCAGAATATAGACATAAGTTCCAAAGATATTTATTAGATTACTGTTGGTTGTTCCTGGCCAGGGCACACTAGGGTTTTTTTGGTTTTGTTGTTTTTTTAGAATCATATGCTAAACACTGACAAAACTCAGAACAGAGATTTTCTGTTAAGACAGAGTCAAATAGAAGCATATCATTTTAATAATTACATTAATAAGGCACTTCCGAGAGTTATTTATAGATTTATTTATATTATTTATTTATAAATTAAAATTGGGAAAAAACTACCTTAAGCTTAAATGTTTAATCTAATAAACATTCAAGAAACTAGCTCTTTTTTAAACACAAATGTAATACTTTAAGGAATAAAGTTATACTTCAGGGAAAAAATATTCTCATTATCCCACAATTTTTTATACAATAGAAGTTTTCAAAAGTCAAATGCAGTGGGACCTTGATGTTAATTTTTTTTGTGGGGGGTTAGTTTAACTTGTAACTAACATACCTTCTCAATAAAAAGGATCCTTTCATCATTTTGTTACTTTGGTCTAAGTTGAGAGGATGTTACCATGTAGGACCAGCTTTGTTGGCTATTAGGCCTCTGAAATAACTGTTAAAAAGATGTATAGAACCATTCAACTTCAGAGATGTTCATTTAAAATGTTTCTGAGTGTTACTGAGTTAACCCACTGAATTAGGGTTAAAGTGCTCATTTTACCAATGAAAATACTGAGGTCCAGGTGATTATGTGCCTGGCCTGAAGACATAGTTAATGGCAAAACTGGCCTAAAACCCAGATTTTTTGGATTACCAGTATAATAGTCTTGCCATTCCAACACAGTTTTTCACCGCAGAAATTACAACAGTAAATATATTCTACTTAAAGAAACACTGAATTTGTTAAAATTGCCTTAAAAGCCAGTGGGTATCATACAAATGAAAAATATTCATTTTTGCAGAACAGACCACAGGCCTGAAGCTTTACCCAAGCACCAATGAATCTTGTTCTTTTTCCCCTAACTACTCCCAAATGGCCCTCAGTTAGGATAGGATATGTTTTCTTAAACACTCTTTCCTTTCCATGCTTCACTCTGATCCTGTTATTCAGTTAAAATGCTGTTTTTTAATTTAATGTTTATATACTAATTGAAGTATTCTGTTTACTTCCTAAGGAAAATTTCATAAATTTTAACACAATTTTCAGTTACTCTTCTGATTTGACGACCTTTTTTCCTTTACGCAATAATAAAAGTTTATCTTCATAAATGGTCAACTTTTAAAGCTACCTTGGGATGCAATAGAAGAAACATTTATTAACACAGCTGCTAATAATAGGTCTTACTACAATAATGTTCTTAGTATAAGAACATTACCTAGGGGCGCCTGGGTGGCTCAGTTGGTTGGGCAACTGCCTTCAGCTCAGGTCATGATCCTGGAGACCCGGGATCGAGTCCCACATCGGGCTCCCTGAGCCTGCTTTCTCCCTTTCTCATTCCCCCTGCTTGTGTTCCCTCTCTGGCTGTGTTTCTCTCTGCCAAATAAATAAAATCTTAAAAAAAAAAAAAAAGAACATTACCTGAAGATAGTATTTCTTCTCTTTAGCCACAGAGACAAAGGGCAAAATAAACAAAGCTTTCTTCCGCATTTCCAAAACTCTCTTCAACATAAGTAATTCAGCAACAAGAGTTTTCCCAGCACTTGTAGGAGCTAAAACATGTTATTCCACAAGATTATTACAGAGAAGTTATATTTGACATACTGTATTAATAAATGTTTTAAACCATATCAAGTAACTACAGAGCCTTAGACTAACCTATCATTAAGGCTAGCATCTAAAAATTTTATTTGCTTAAATGCCCCTGACTTCAAACCAGTGTTCTAGATAGCCACATACTGAAAACAGAGAATAATTAAACAAATTCTTTTATGAACAATAAATGACGAATACCGAGTCCCAAGCTTATATCTAATGATCCTTTCCTTTAAGTACTGAATGATTAAAAGCCCTGCTTTGAGGAAGGAGATAAATAAGTTTAATATACTGTGGTAGGAACCATGATAAAAATTGAGAGAGAAGAGCTATGGTGAAGTTTATGGAAAGGAAATGCAACTTAGGAGAAGAGAAAGGAAGAGGAAAGGAATGCCAAGCAAAAGAAACAGCATGTGCAAAGGCGTGGAGGAAAGCCTGGTAAGTTCGGAGGACAGTAATTTAGTAAGCCTGAAATAAAACCAGGAGTAAGAGAAGAAATATGAACATATCCATGAAAAAGAATTTTATGATCTCACTATGTAAGGAATTTCGAATTTATTCTGAAAGCAATGTAGAGTGACTAGTGAGTTTTATGAAAAGTAGCAGCAAGATCATATTTGTACTTTATAAAGACCACTTTGTGTGCAGGGCAGAACAAAACCAGAGAGAAAATATAAACTAGCCATAAGGCTATTCCATAATCTATAAGATGAGAATAATCTACAAGAAAGAGAATAGTGAACTAGATAGTTTACTTAAAAACAGAGTAGTCAGAATCAAGATATTTGGGTGGTTCAGTCAGTGAGGTATTCAACTCTTGATTTCCACTCAGGTCATGATCTTAGGGTCATGAGACAGAGCCCTTGTCAGGCTCCACACTCAGAGAGGAGTCTTCTTCTCTCTCCCTCTCCCCCTTCTTCTGCCCCTCCCCACACACTCATGCTCTTGTGCAGGCATCTCTCTCTCTCTCTCTCTCTAATAAATAAATCTTAAAAAAGAAAAAAAGAAAAAAAAACAAGATATTTGAGATAACACACACTGGACTTGGTGATTAATTGATGTAATTGATTGGTGGCCAGAAATATGAATGACATTCAAGTTTTGGTTTAAGCAGTTGAATGGTCAGGCCATTCTACCACTGCCACCAGTTAGCAACTGCGGTGTACTTTCTACATGCCAACAACTGTTCTAAGCAAACTTTCTATATGCCAACAACTGTTCTAAGCATTCTCTTATGCTTTCTATTAATATGTTATTAATTACCATACACATTAACTGTAACAGTTTTCAAACACAACCAATCTGACTCCACAGCCTGAACTTACTACACCTAATAACTATCTGCTAAAGCCCATAATGAAAAATCTGAATGATTCACAACTTCATAAAAAACTGAAAGAAGCGGCGCCTGGGTGGCTCAGTTGGTTAAGCGACTGCCTTCAGCTCAGGTCATGATCCCGGAGACCCGGGGTCGAGTCCCACATCGGGCTTCCTGCTCGGCGGGAAGCCTGCTTCTCCCTCTCTCACTCCCCCTGCTTGTGTTCCCTCTCTGGCTGTGTTTCTCTCTGTCAAATAAATAAAATCTTAAAAAAAAAAAAAAAACTGAAAGAAAACACATCTTATCAAATAATAAGTTCTAAAGTCAGTGAGTAAAAAGGTTAAAAAGTATGATTGTCAGAGTTGCCCCTGAAAGCCTATATAAGTCTTCTATATGGTAAATTACATATTGTTTTGTGTATACAACCCTGTACAAGCAGGTCAATTTATAAATACATAATGTATAATGTTCACACACTCTAAAGCAACTGAGATCAACCAGGGGAAGAGCAGATTTACATTTCCCTTGCACTTTCATCCTGGGACATGTTTGTTGAGAGGAAGGCAGGCAGACAAGCTGTCTTATTAAACTGTCTGCTTTTTCGCTCCCCACCCTCACCAATACAATGGAATTTGCATAATTTAAATATGCATTATGATGAGCCTCCAGTTTTCAAATTTTAAATCTTTCTCTCCTGATAAAGCACTGTTTCACTCACTTTTTAAAACTACCTCATAACTACTACCTTTAAACTACTTTCATAACTACCTCGAGAGTATCTTTTATATTCATGTCATAAAGTAGTACAGAAATTAATGTGCACAAATTTGAATACCTGAATAGACTAAATTCTTTCCTTCCAGGACTTGTCCAAGCAAAAGGCATTCTGCCTGCCATTCAAACATCTTTTTTACCCCAAAACTGTGATATTTCTCCAGAACCGCTGCAGGAAGTCCCCAATTTGCCAGCAGCAACTTGTCTTTCTGATCGTCAGGTATTGTATGTTTGCATTCCCCTTTCAGGAGAGAAAAAAGTAATTAAAAGTTGAACCTAACTCTAATATATGACTTCAGTAGTCTTCTACTGTGTTTTGGAATTCCCATGTGTCGATTGAGGCTATATAAAGCACATCCTGACATAAAGCATTTCCAGTACAAGGATCTGTAAGGAGTACAGGGCACTATGAGGCGTGAGCCACGATAATTGGTTAGATTTGGCCAACTAAAAAGTTGTTTCTCTGAAGGTCGAAAGACCCATAAACCACTTGAATATTACTACTGGGCTGTCGCCCAATCTGCACGTCCATGTCCTAATAGAAAGTGACCAGCCACAGCAGGCCAGAGTCACAAACGGAGAAGAGGAATAGAAATCCAGTGGGCTGTGCAAACACGTAAGCTCTGTGCTGAAACTACACCTCCCCACATGCGGCTGGGCAGAGTGGCCCACCTCGCCCGCGGCCCCACGCGTACCTGCAGCGGCGGCTGCCGAGAGGCCGCGGTCCTTCAAGCAGCGTCCCAGGCCCGGGGGCGGACTCAGCACGGGCCCCGAGGGTGGACTCCGCATGGGCCCCGAGAGGAGCAGGAGGCTGTCACTGCCGTCAACGCCGCTTCCCGAGAAGGAGTCCGAGCTTGATGTTGAACGCCGCCGTTTCCCATTCCAGTGCGTAAGATTCATCGCGAATCCGTCTCGGCGATTCAGAGAAAGCCACAGTCCCAGCGTCCTCCCACTCCGGAGAAACCCGGCCTGGTGACAGGTGCAGCCGCCATCTTCGCGCCTCGGCTTTCAAACTCCGGCCTCCCAGCCCGCCCCGGAACCATAGAGTTCTCAGTGGTGAGAGTAACCTGAGAACCATCGAATAGTGGGGAAGGAGTGGCCTCCGCTGGTATGTTAGACCTCCAGCCTTTCACCTCATTTTTAAGTTAGCGTCAGAGAAGTCGAGTTATACCTAGATAAAAGGGGCGGGGGCGAAGGGAACGACTCTGTATGTATCATCTGCGTTTATAATCAGCCTGGCCTAAGCGCTTTCTTTTTGTCCATTTCTTATTTGAATAGCAAGATTTGCTAACTTCATAAAATGAGTTGCTTGTAATTGGTAGCTCAGGGCAGTGACTCTTCTTAACATATTTGGTATCGAAAAAAGTTATTACAGATTGTGTGTGTAAGTACATATAGTGCAAGTCTGGGAAATAGCATTTGAGAATCAATTCTGTGAAAACTTTATCTTATTGAAAAAATGTTTTTGAATGGCAATACTCTAAAAGTCCACAAGATGGAGATATTGCTCCACGAAGGAAGCATTTTTCCTGGTTCTCTTACGCAAATTCCCTGCATTCATTTACTCAGCCATTTATGCAGCACCTCCTGTGTACCAGCCATCTGGGGAAATGGCAGGGAATGGTTTCTGCTCTCAAAGAGAAAGAGACTGGAGAAGGAGACAGACACTAAACAATTTAATGATTTCTATATTGTACTAACGCCCAGGCAAAAACGAACAGTGCTACCAAAGAAGTGGAAGGACTCCTAATTTACATTGTTAATTTAGAATTTATCCTGAAAGCAATGTAGAGTGACTAGTGAGTTTTATGAAAAGTAGCAGCAAGATCATATTTGTACTTTATAAAGACCACTTTGTGTGCAGGGCAGAACTTCCTGAGATGCAGTATAGCATAAAGGTCAACAGTGAGATTCTGGAGCCAACAGTCTAGGTGTGAAGACTTAATAGCTGTACGTTTTGGGGCAACTTGCTTAACCCCTTTGTGCGTCCTTTTTCGTGTATATATGATAGGGATAATAATAATAAACTATTTGGTTTTTTGATGAGCACTAAATAAATTAATGTGTGTAGAGTGCTTAGAATAGTGCCCTCACATAATAACTACTATTCAGAGAAAGTGATATTTAAACATCCTAATATTGCTTCCAATGTAAATCCAGCATTTTAAGGGAAAAATATAAACCAAAAAAAACTCTTACAAATCTCACGCTTTTTTTTTTTTT
>PITA01035752.1:0-10199 GCA_004023965.1 Spilogale gracilis | reverse complement strand
TGGTTCAGCAATTCCACTCCTAGGTATATTCTCAAGAGAACTGAGAACATATGTCCACACAAAAACTTGCACACAAATGTCCATAACAGCACTATCACAACGGTCAGGTAGAAACATCTCAACTGTTCACCAACAGACAAGTGGGGGATGTGGAATATTACACATACATTAAAAAGGAATGAAGCACTAACATGTGTTACAATGTAGAAGAATCCTGGAAATGTCATGATAAGTGAAAGAAGCCACACACAGGTTACATATTGTATCATTCCACTCATAGAAATATCCAAAATAGGTAATCCATAGAGACAGAAGGCAGACTGGTGGTTACCCTGGACTGGACAGAGAGGACAGGAAATAGGGAGCGCCTGCTTAATGGCTATGGTATTCTTTTGTGGTGATGGAATGTTTCGGTACTAAACAGAAATGGTGGCTGCACAACACTGTGAACAGACTAAATTACACTAATTTGTATATTTTAAAATGTTTATTTTCATGTTACGTGCATTGCACCTCAACTTCACAAAATAATATGTTTATTTTATTTTTTAAAAAGATTTTATTTATTTGTCAGAGAGAGAGAGAGAGAGAGAACTCACAAGCAGGGGGAGTGACAGGTGGAAAGAGAAGCAGGCTCCCTGCTGAGCCAGGAGACCAAAGCAGACTCCATCTTACGACAGAGAACGCTATTTGGGATCTTCTATATACATCAAATACAAAAATTTTGAACAGGTTAACAGTATAATGATTTAGTAACATTTAAAAATACTAAATGTACTTAAATAAGTTACTTGCTTTCTCCTTTCAAGAATATTACTATACCCTTTAGAAGACTAGAGAGACATTTGGCTAAGACCGCATGGAGACTCAAAAACTAATAATCACTAACATTTGTGGGGGAACTAAGCCTTCAGTACTGTTACTCCATCCTAACTTACCAGGAAGGAGGCTTTCATCCAATCCTGAATACACCACCAGCTGCTTCATATTTATATTCATTTAAAACTGTTTTCTTTTGCTTTGAATGGCAAAAAAAAAAAATGAATTTGTAGAAACACCAGTTATAGAGAAAGGCTTTTATATATAATCAGGAATCACATCAGAAAGCCCAATAGAAAATATTAAAACTCATGGCTTCAACTGAAAGTAGAAAATTGTTGCCATGATTTTAGTGTCTGTTCTAATAATGAAATTTGCTTGTTGGACTCTGGATCAGCCCCTATCGACCTCAGAACATGACAGTTTGTTGCTGGCCATGCAATATTTTAACTTAATATTCACAACTCCAGCAAGACTGGTACTGAATAATCACAGGAGAGGATGATGGCAAGTTGATTTTATTTTTCAACCTATTATTTACTTAATATATCTCTGGTTGACCTCTGACAATTTTTATTTGATTTCATACTATATACTTCTACCTTTTAGCTGAAAGAAGAGAATTCATCTTTGTTTTACAGGAACATTTCCTATAAATGTTCAAGGCAGACAATTTAATAATTCAGAGTACCACAAATCAGCATAAACAGCAACAATCAAATATGATGTACTTGCTTAATATGAAAATTTCATTTATTATCCACTGACCATGAAAGAAACATATTGTTGTTGTATTAGCTGGATTCATTACACATACTGAGTTACTGTTATAGACAATTAAAGCCTCAAGGATCTTATCCATGATATTTTTTTTAAGAAACAAATGGGGTGCCTGGGTGGCTCAGATGTTAAGCGGCTGCCTTTGGCTCAGGTCATAATCCCAGGGTCCTGGGATCGAGGCTCAGGCTCCTTGCTCACCAGAGAGTGTGCTTCTCTCTCTCCCCATCTGCCTGCCACTCTGCTTACTTGTACTCTCTATCTGTCAAATAAATAAATAAAATCTTTAATAAAAAAAAGAGAGAGGCCAAAAAAAACCAAAAAAAAAAAAAACCAAAAACAAAAAAAAAAAACCTGAGCTTGGGATGAGATAAAAGACTTGTCCAGTGTTTTATAGTAGGTACCAGAATAAGGATTAAAATTCAGTTCTCTGTAACTATCTTTCCAGTACATCTGGTGATGATTTGCATACATAATATCTTGGCTGTACTACCCTGGGATAGAATCTCACAAATAGCTGAGAGAAAAGAAGGAATACTGCTTTGGTTGAACTACGACTTTGGCACTAGACTGACCAAACCCCTTTAAAGGGCTATCAAAGTATTTCAAGTAGCACTATCAATCATGATTTAGAGTACACTGTTAGTGAATAAGTAATGGATGAAAACTGATAATTGTTTAAACTATATAAAAATAAAGAATTTTGGTTGTGGTCATCTTTTTAAAAGTTATTTGTCAATTCCCCTTCTTAAAGATTTCTAGAAGCTACTGTTTCTATGCATTTTTATTTTAGGATCTATTCTAGCTACAGCAAAGTTTTATATCTAACCAGCAATTTAAGAAACTTACTGAAAAGAAATTCAAATCCAAAAGTTAAGGTGATTGAACTTATAAAATACATACCTAACATAAAATATACTCATAACATCAGAAATTTTAAACTAATGCACTGACCCATTCTTGACATAGGAAAGGCAGAATCCATGATAAGTAGGGGGGTTGATTAAGCCTGGATAATGTTCCTGTACCCGAGAAATGACTCTGTGAGAACTGATTCATGACTCCAGATGACCTACCACTGATTTGTGGGCTCTGCCAGAAGAGAAATTAATAAAGTGTACTTTGCTGATGTACTAGAGCTGCCCACCCCATCTTTCTCTGGAATGAAGTTTCCACTAGCCAGTCGACCTTCCTGGCATGTAGAGATGACCTTGTCTCAGTGCTCAGGCCAATGTCTGGCTTCAGTTTAAATTGCTATAAATAATATTTTGGATTTAAATTCTTAATTGTCTGCAAAATTTGTTTTTCTTTTTTTCTTAAGAACAAGTAGGCTATTTACTGACAATATAAATCTCCATATAACAACGATTTATTCTTTATAGGAGAGATAAGCAAGCAGAGTGAAAAACAGCATCTTTGAAAGATTAAATATTAATTTTTAATTGAAACTCAGCATATACTTAAGTAATTCCATGTATGTTAAACAATGAAATTGAATTAGAAGATATGGTGCTGATTGCTCTGTAATCTCACTAGCACTTCTAGAAGAGGAGGACATACGCAACTTTATTTATATTATTGTTTTCTGTCAGAATTACAGTCATGGTCACATAGATGAAGGCTTTCTGTGATGCAAAGGGGTAGAAGAGAGAAAGCAACAGTATTTCCCCCCCCCCCAGCCAAACAATTACTTTTAAATGTAAAATGTATTGCCATCTGTCACTTTCATAGAGTCATCAGTTTGAGGAGGACAACGTAGAAATATTTCCATATAATTAAAAAAAATCAGAAAACTACATTTCAAAACCTACTTATACTGAGATAGTAAAAAAAAGATGTTTTCCCTCCTGAAACACAGCTATGTCATTAAAAATAGATGCATGGAATATAGCAAGTACAGTCTGTAAAGTAAAAAATAAGCACAAGGGAATCAGATAAGAAAATCTCAACATACTAAAAGATTCTGGTGTGAGCTTTTGATTACCATTTTACCTCCAGTCCTTTTAAGGGCCTTCTATCTCCCGATCTGAGCTGTCAACAACTACACTCTTTTAAATACGACTTTATAAACATCTTGTATAGAAAGCACATTTAAAAGATGCATATACTAAAATACAGAGAAGAAAATCTTGTATTTGCTTTTTCTTTCTTTCTTTTTTTTAGATTTTATTTATTTATTTAATTTGTATTATTTATTTATTTTAAAGATTTTATTTATTTGACAGAGAGAAACACAGCCAGAGAGGGAACACAAGCAGAGGGAGTGAGAGAAGGAGAAGCAGGCTTCCTGCCGAGCAGGGAGCCCGATGTGGGACTTGATCACGGGTCTCCGGGACCATGACCTGAGCCGAAGGCAGTCGCTCAACCAACTGAGCCACCCAGGTACCCCAAGATTTTATTTATTTATTTGACAGAGAGAAACACAGCCAGAGAGGGAACACAAGCAGGGGGAGTGAAAGAGGGAGAAGCAGGCTTCCTGTCAAGTGGAATGCCCGATGTGGGGCTCGATCCTGGGACTTGGGATCATGACCTGAGCCGAAGGTAGACACTTAATGACAGCCACCCAGGCACCCCTTGGTTTATTTTTCTGATACTTTACAAAAACAGAAGGACCTATCATTTCTATAATCTACATACTTCCCATCCAGAATCAGGTGCTCTTCAAGGAAATTCAACATTTACAACTGAAGAACCAACAGACTATTCAGATTTACAGATCCTTCCGGACCAGCCCACAGAGGACACTGGGCAAGGAGCTATAAGAGCCACAGGAAGACAGGATAGACACAGTGCTCTGGAGGCAGCATGGAGAGGGGAAAAGAGAGCTGAGTTCTGACCACAGAAACCTGTGTTTAAATCAAAGCTTGACTACCTGCTGGATGTGTCATCTTGGCCATGAAATCTAACTTCTCAGAGCCAATGTGGCACCCTGCTCAGAGTCTAGAACACAGCTCCTTCAACCATATTAGTGTCTCTTTGCCTTTTGCTTTCCTCACATAGTTTACCTTCTTACAACTTGCATTGGAAAGGCAGACACATACCCCAGCAAGTGCGCTGCAAGGGGAGCATCATACAAGCCATTATAGGGACATGAAGAAATCCCAACTGGAATGCCAGGGGAAAGCATTTGGTTCCGACTGGACAGAGTAAGGAAAATTGTGGAGCTTGCTCAAGCGGACTCAAGTGAGAAATGAGTTGAATTTCAATACAAAGATACTGGGAGGAGAGCGTATTCTACGCTGATGGAGAAGCACAAGAGTGCATTTAGGACTGAATGGTTTGCTAAGGACCAAGGTTCATTCATGAGTGTGCTGGCACCATTTACGGCACAGTGGGCGCACCACTGAAGAGGATAAGACAAACAAACATTCTTTTCCTGACAAAGTAAATCAATCAATAATCCTAGTAGAGGGAAGAGGAAGTAGAAAAAAACCCCACAGAAGTACGTATCAGATATTTTCCCCTGAAATTGTATTACACAAGAAATATTTGTCATATCTGTGGTATGTACTCAGAACTATGTTCTGAGTGGAAATTAAAAGCCAATTAAATATGACTTGTGGTTTCCAGAAATATACAATCAAGGCCAGTGAACAAAATTAACTCACGTGAAATAGTCACACTTCACAGCACTGGCTATAAATGAAATCACAGTTAAGAATGGCAGAGGATGTAGAAACATATTTCATTCAGAGGTATTTTTTGATGTTTCCATTTTTACTTTTCACTAATATAGACTTCCTGATAAATCTGTTTATCAAATCCGAATATGCCCCAGGGTTTTACTAGTATCTGTTCTCCCAAATGAGGATTAATCCTTCATAGCCTTTGAAGTTAGGTAGACCTGAATTTGAATCCTTTACTTCCATTTTCCAGCAAGAAGACTTATTTTTTAAAATATTTTGGTTTGGGGGCTCCTGGGTGGCTCAGTCATTGGGCATCTGCCTTTTGGCTCGAGTCTTGATCCTGGGGTCCCAGGATTGAATCCTGCATTGGACTCCCTGCTTGGCAGAAAGCCTGCTTCTCCTCTCACTCCCCCTGCTTGCGTTCTCTCTCTCACTGTGCCTCTCTGTCAAATAAATAAATAAAATCTAAAGTAATAATAATAATACTTTGGTTTATTCCTAGTATTTTTATTGAAATAGATATACAGCATTCTCAAAAAAAATGTACTAAATAGTTACCACAAAGCAAATACCTGGATAATCATCCCCCAGATCACAAAGTAGAGCTGTGCCAGCAGCCCCAAAGAACCTCTACCCCGTCATGACCTTTCCAACTATTCCCCCCCCCCTTTATTTAATAAAGATTTTATTTATTTATTTGACAGAAAGAGAGAGAGCACGGTAAGAGGAACAGCAAAAAGAGAGGGAAAAGCAGGCTCTCTGAGCAGGGAGCCCAACACGACTTGATCCCAGGAGCCCAGGATCATGACCTGAGTGGAAGGCAGATGCTTAATGACTGAGCCATCCAGGCACCCCAAGAAAGCACTACTGTTATTTTTAGCTCATTGCTTAAGTTTTGCTTGGTTTTGAAAGTCATATGAATAAGTTAGTTACTAACATATTTTTGTGTGTTTATGTATACATTTCTTTTTGGTATATACTTAGGAGTGGGATTCCTAAGTTACTGAAGTTGAGTGTATTCTTTTTGGTGAGGTAACGGTCAAACTGTTACTTTTCTCCAGTTGTATTTGAGAATTCTCTTGCTCTCTATCTTCAGTAACTCTTGG
This sequence comes from Spilogale gracilis, assembly GCA_004023965.1. Taxonomy (NCBI): domain Eukaryota; kingdom Metazoa; phylum Chordata; class Mammalia; order Carnivora; family Mephitidae; genus Spilogale; species Spilogale gracilis. Next base: position 3,871 of record PITA01035752.1, on the reverse strand, counting down.
TATTGTCTAATGTTTTAATTTTAGCCATTCTGGTGACTGTTTGGTAGTATATCATTTTGGTTTACATTGGCATTTCCCAGGTACTAGTATGTTTTAATATATTTACTGGCTTAGGGTCTCTCTTCTGAAAAAAAATCTGTTCAAGTCTCCTGACCTTTTTTTTTTTTTTCCTACTGCTATGACTGTGTTTTTCTTATTTATTTTTCTTATTGAATTGTAGTGGTACTTTATATATTCTGCATACAAAAGCTTTGTCAGCAAATGTGTTCTCTCATTCTTTCCCTTGCCTTTCTATGATCATGTTTTGTGATTAATAGAATTTACTGGTTTTAACTTATGAATCTTTTTCCTTTGTATGTTGTTAAAGACAACTTTCTCCATACCACCTTAAAAAGTCAATTTCCTATATTATTTTCTAAATTAGAAATTGTATTGTTTTATCTTTTATCTTTTAATTTATAATCCATTTGGAATTGATTTATTGTGTATTATTTGAGAGAGGGATTAAGTTTTTTTCTTATTGTTATCCCATTGATCTGGTATCATTTATTGAATTTTTTTTTCTCCATGCTTTGCCAACTTTATCATACACTGTGCCCACAAACATGTGGTTCTCTTGTTCAGTGGGCCTAATGACATACCTTGTCCCAATACCACAATGTCTTACTTAGGTTAATGAAAAGTCTTGCTCTCTGATATAGCATATATTTCCAACTTTATGTTTCTAGAGTGTATTGCTTATTCTTGGCCCTTTGAATTTCCATATGAAGTTTAGACTTCCTCTAGATTTCCTATTGAACAGTGACTAAGTAAGTAAACAGGTAATCATGTCTATTACAATCTTATAGTTGCTGGGTATGTTTAATACACAAACTGACTTGATGTGATAATTAATATGAGTGGTGATAATTTATAAGAGGGAAAGCTTTTATATTTCACCATTAAATATGATATATGTTTTGTTTTTTTATTATAGACTTCTGAAGTTAAAGAGTTTCCTTTTATGTGTAGATTGTTAGTTTTTTTAAACATGAATGAAAGTTAAATTTTATCAAATATTTTTCCTGAGTCTATTGAGATAATTGTATGTTTTTTTCATCTACTGTGTAATTAGTTAAAACAAGTGTTTAATTTTTGAATGATAAACTGACCTCACATTCTTGGAAAAGGACATCTGGTTACTATATATTATCCTTTTCATGTATAATTGGATACTACTTGCTAATTTTTACTTATGATTTTTGTATCTAATTTTGATATCTAATTTTGACTTTAACTTTGATATTAATACCATGTTTGATACCATTAAGTAACTCAGGAAATGTTCATCATTTTTGACTCTCTCAAAAATTTTTATAAGATTGGCATTGTATTTTTTTTCCTTAATATTTTGGCAGTATTTACTAGTAAAGCCATCTGGGTCTGTGGTTTTCCTTATGTGAAGACATTTATTTTGAATTCAGCTTGGTGAGTTGTATTTTTCTGGGAATCTGTTCATCCAAATTTTAAAATGTATCAGCATGAAATCGTTTATCATATCCTTTTACTATTTTTTGATGTCTAGGATCTGTAATAATGTCCCACTTTTCACCCCAAAAGTGGTAATATATGCTATCATTTCTTTTTCTTCATTAGTCTCTGTATAGCTTTATAAATGCTATCAATTCCTTCAGAAAATCACATTTGTGCTCATTTACCCTACTGAGTGTACGCTTTCTTAAGTATTTTGCTCTTTAAATTTTTACCTATTATTCTGAGTTTATATTTCTATTCTATTTATTTATGTACTTATTTATTAAAAGAGCATGGTATAGGGGAGGGGCAGGGAGAGAGGGTGAGAAAAATCTCAAGCAGGGCCCATGCCTAGCACTGGAGCCCAATGTGAGGCTTGATCTCACAACCCTGAAATCATGACCTGAGCAAAATTAAGAGTCAGAAGCTTAACTGACCGAGCTACAACAGCACTCCTCTATTTAATTTTTTTAAGTGCATGGGAAGGATACTTAGAGTTCACTGATTTTTTTTCAGTATTCTTTACTTATATATGTCTTTAAGATGATATATTTCTCCCTACACATGTGTTTAGCTGCATCTCATAAGTTTTGATCATAGCATTTACCTTATAAATCAGTTCAAAATATATTCTACCTTCATTCAAATTTTTCTTTGTGTTACTTGGAAAATGATTTCTTAACTTCCACACATATGAAGAATTTATAAAAAAATATAAATTCTAGCTTAATTTCCAGCTTCACAGTCCTCTGATTAGAAAACACACTCCAGGGGCACCTGGGTGGCTCAGTTGTTAAGTGCCTGCATTTGGCTCAGGTCATGATCCCTAGTTCCTGGAATCCAGCCCCACATCAGGCTCCCTGCTTGACAGGAAGCCTACTTCTCCCTCTCTCACTCCCCCTGCTGTGTTCCCTCTCTCGCTGTGTCTCTGTGAAATAAATAAACAAAATCTTTAAAAAATAAAACACTAGGGTTTTCTTTTTTTTTTTTTTTGAAAGACTTTATTTATTTGACAGAGAGAAACACAGCCAGAGAGGAAACACAAGCAGGGGGAGTGAGAGAGGGAGAAGCAGGCTTCCCGCCGAGCAGGGAGCCCGATGTGGGACTCGATCCCGGGTCTCTGGGATCATGATCTGAGCCGAAGGCAGTCACTTAACCAACTGAGCCACCCAAGTGCCCCAAAACACTAGGGTTTAAAAAAAAAAAAAAAAAAGAAGAAGAAGAAGAAGAAAGCATACTCCAGAAGATTTATCTTTTAGATATATTGAGATTGCTTTATGTCCCAGGATATTTAAAGATTGCACATTTGTTGAGAAGAGTAGTAATTGTTGTAGTATTCTTTCCATTCAAATCTGTTAATTGTGATTTTTAATCCTTATTATCCTTACTGAATTTTTGGTGATTATTCTATTTCCATTTTTGAGAACAGTCTGCTAAAATCTCATCTAATATTTATGTACTTACATCTTGCAGTCCTGGACAACATAATCCAATTTTCATGACTGCAGTGATGCCAGCTTTAGATTCTTTGTGGATTGGTCTATTTTTTATTTATTTGAGTTTATTTATTTGATATGAGTTTACTAAGGCCTTCCCTGTTTAGTGGGCCCTGAATTCTAATTTTTGTCTCCACAGCACTCTAAAACGATTAGAAGCTCTGTGAATCATCTCAACCTTCTCTTCTGGAGTTGCAGATTCCCCCACAGTTACCACTATCCAGATATCTAACTTATATTTTGGCCATTCTTCTCTCAGATCTCTGACCATCATCCTTTACTACTTTCTTGGCTCCCCATTGCTTTCAAATGTTCTACAAACATATTTTTCCCAGCTTCTTTTTTAGAATTACCATTAGTCCTAATGATTACTCTTCTGTCACCCAAAGTGGAAATGTTGCTAGGTATGACATTAGTAAGCTGCCTTAACCTGAGTCTTGGTTCAGTTTTCTATGGAACAGAAATATATTACTATCTTTAAAATTTTCTAGTGTATACTTTGCATAGAGTAGTAACTCAGAAAAGAATTCTATTTGGCTTCAACCATACCTTCTTTACTAAGAGATTTAGTCTAGTCTTCTGGCTTTATATATCTTTATACATTTGACAAGCCGTATTTAATTTCCTGACATCTCTTCTGATGTTCTATCCTGTATTTATCATTTGCTGTTTGCTTTTAACTTGCTTATGCTGCCAATATCTCATATAAAAAACAAATCCACTTAAATAATCCCTTTTCTCAAAGGCATTGCTCCCATAAACTGAGATAAACTTCTTCATGGTAACATTTTTTTTTTAATTACTTAGCCCCCAGATCTTGAAGATATGTATGAATAAACATTCTACTTGAATTTTTCAGTCAC
>PITA01035750.1:0-10192 GCA_004023965.1 Spilogale gracilis | reverse complement strand
TTTAAGATTTTATTTATTTATTTGACAGAGAGAAACACAGCCAGAGAGGGAACACAAGCAGAGGGACTGAGAGAGGGAGAAGCAGGCTTCCCGCCGAGCAGGGAGCCTGATGTGGGACTCGATCCCAGGTCTCCAGGATCATGACCTGAGCTGAAGGCAGTCGCTTAACCAACTGAGCCACCCAGGCGCCCCCACTTCTTGTTTATTCTCAAGAAGAAACTGGTTCAGGCACAGGAGTCTCCCATAACAGATGCTTGTGTCTGATCAATGTAAGAGATAACAAATTTGGTGGGAATGCCAGCTGGTGCAACTACTCTGGAAAACAGTATGGAAGTTCTTCAAAAAGCTGAAAATAGAGCTACCCTAAGACCCAGCAATCACACTACTGGGGTATTTACCCTAAGGATACAAATGTAGTGATCTGAAGGGGGACGTGCACCTGAATGTTTATATTAGCAATGTCCACAATAGCCAAACCAGGGAAAGCGCCTAGATATCCACAGACAGATGAAAGGATAAAGAAGATGTGAGATATATATATTATATATAATATAATAACATATTCCCTGCTCGGTAGGAAGCCTGCTTCTCCCTCTCTCACTCCTCCTGCTTGTGTTCCCTCTCTGGCTGTGTTTCTCTCTGTCAAATAAATAAAATATTAAAAAAAAAAGACTTTATTTAAAAAAAAAGAATTAGAAGGTATTATGCAGAGTGAAAGAAGTCAATCAGAGAAAGACAATTATCATATGATCTCACTGATATGTGGAATTTGAGAACAATGCAGAGGATCATAGGGGAAGAGAGGAAAAAAATGAAACAAGAATGTAGAGAGGGAGACAAGACATAAGAGACTCTTAATCTCAGGAAACAAACTGTAGGTTGCTGGAGTGGAGGGGTGGTGGGTGATGGACACTGGGGACGGTATGTGCTATGGTGAACGCTGTGAATTGTGTAAGACTGATGAATTACAGACCTGTACCCCTGAAACAAATAATACATTATATGTTAATTTAAAAAAATAAATAAATGGAGAAAAAGAAGAAATAAAGTTGGTACTTCTCCTCTGGAGGCTTTCAACTTTCTCAGGGCACCATGACAACTCAGTGAGGATCAGAAAACCTCTATGCAAGGAACAACATCACTTAAGGAAGTCTTAAGGACTTTTTGATGAAAACTATTAGTTGGGTTGAGCTTGTCCTGCACACATATCTGTAATGTCTACATTAAAGTTCTTGTCAAAGAAGGGGGATAAAAACATAGACTTTAGGCTCACAGCAAAATTGAGTGGAATGTATAGAAATGTTCCACATACTCTTTGCTGTCCACGTTTCCTACAATTGATGGCACTACATCGACACATTATCATCACCCAAAGCTCATGGTTTACATTAGGGTTCACTCTTGGTGTTATATAATCTTTGGGTTTGAACAAAGAAATAATGACATGTATGCAGCATCATACAGAATGGTTTCACTGTCCCAAAAATCCTTTGTGCTCTGCTTATTCACCCCATTTCTCCCTAAACACTGGCAATCATGATCTTTTTGCTGGGTCCATAGTTTTGCCATTGCCAGAATGTTCGACAACTGGAATTATACACCATTCAGCTGGAAATTTTTGGACAAAGAATTCAGTGGAACTTTCCTTTACCTACATTTTCTCCTCTGTCTCTGTGAGACATCTTTACAATCTCTTCTTGATTTTGCCTTTAATATCAGGGAATGAATCCTAGTTCTCACCATCTGTCTGGTAATACCCCAAGATGCCAGACAACTGAAAACAACTTATGTTTAATAGCTTGATAAGCTACTATCCTTTAGTATATCTCCCCCAGGAGGATCTGATCAGAACACTCGCATAAAAATGCATTCAAATTTGCTATAATGCTTGTTTTGAAAATGTAAATTTGTTCCAGCACAATTGGTGTATCAAAGGATAATTTGAGCATAACAGAAATCTCATGTTTGCTTACACATGATTTCATCCATGAGAAACACTAGGTGAGCACAACATTTAGCTGAATCTAGCCACCCCGGAATGCACGAAGAGTGTGTGAGTGCGTACTCAAACATCTGCCAAAGACCACAATTCACAGCTCATATTACGAGCCACACCCATTTATATTTGGCATGACAACCTCCCACCTGACTTCCCTCCTTTCCTATCCCTTCTGATTACCCTCCCTTCTTTCACCCCTTCACAGTAACTCGCAATTGCTCTTTCTGATGCCTATGTCTCGGATGTGAGGGCGATCTGGCTGCGACATCTGTCATCCCATTGATCGCCAGGGTTGATTCGGCTGATGCCTATGTCTCCAAGCAGACTAAAGGTCTTTCTCAAGGTAAAGTATCATATTTATTGTAGCATCTATGTATTTCTTAACCATTTAACAAGTGTGAAACTGTGCTGTGATATTTATTAGGCATATATATATATATATGTGTATTTTTTTTTTGTAATGTGTCACTGGGAAAGTTTTTAAGTGTTATGCCCACAAACCCGTTACCCCTGTAGTTTTTATTGCATTATTTTGCATAAAGTGGTGATTTGGGAACACATGGGTAGCATTCTAGCAGAACTGACTCTATAGGACAGGATGTGAAAATGGAACTCCTTCTCTTTAAGGTTCCACTGAGGATCAAGATCATCTATGTGCCAACCTTCTCATTTTTTCCTATGCTAAACTTGCAAAAGTGTTGGGAAAAAAGTCCCTTTTCCACGTACTCTGGCTTTAGGTGGGCCCGTGTTAAAGTTGAAGCAGCTGGGCATCTCTTTGGAACTTGGAAGCTTTATTTGAAGACAGTAACCATGCACTTCGGACCCTAGATCCACCCTCTATGGGAGAAGGATAGCGCTAACCCCCCCACCCCCACCCCGTGCCTGAGAAGAGAGGCTTTAAGCCTACTGAGACAGCTTCCTGTGACCACACAGAGCTTGTGATTACACAGTAGGGTAGCATTGGCCTTAGGCCTGAAAAAAACCTCCAGCCTGGCTGACGCAGTCTGAAATATACTGATCAACACTCAGTTTTGCATATTGTGCTACGACTGCTTGAAACAGCCATTCAGTCAGGTGTCACTGGGCAGAAGAAGAGATGGAAGTGATGGCCCAGGAGAGGTGCGGACAAGGTAGATGTAAGCAGAGGTCAGAGGAAGATAAAATACTAACTAGTCTCCTAGCTCTAAGGATGGAGGAAGGGACTACAAGTCAAGGAATGTAGGCTGCCTCTCTGAAGAAGGTAAAAAATTTTAGACCTTCCAGAAGGAACACAGGCTGCCTATACTTTGATTCTAATCTAGGGGGAAAAATGTTAGGCTTTTGATCATCAGAATTACAAGATAAGAAGTTTTTTTTAAGTCACCCAATTTGAGGCAATATGAGAAGAATAATTTTGGCCAATAATTTGGCCCCAAATATAAAACAAATACATACTGAGGACGGAGGTAGAGGGGAAGGAGGAGAGGGAAAGACCTTCGGTTCCTACTGGAAATTATGGATTACAATCACATGTGTCTACTAAGTGCAAACTTAGCTCCAGGGGCCAAGGCAGACCTTGCTTGGAACCAGGATGAAGACACTGCCAAGTGCTGAGACCATCTGGTAATGCCACAGCCAGTGGCACAAGGGACAATCTAGGCAGACACTTCTACTGACTCTATCAATAAAATATTTTGGTTTGCTATTGGCAAAATATCTTTTATCCACGAGTAAAATGATGTTGTTTACAAGCAAAGTTGGAAGCATAAAACATATATATTTTAAGATTTATTTATTTTTTTGAGAGAGAGAGAGAGCACGAGTGAGTGGGGACAGGGGCAGAAGGAGAAGGAGAAACAGACTCCCTGCTGAGTGTGGGGCCCTACACAGGGCTCGAACCTAGGACCCTGAGATCATGACCTGAGTTGAAATCGAGAGGCTGATGCTCAACAAAGGGAGACACTGAGGTACCCCAAAGCATAAAAGATTTCAATAAGCTCGGTGGGGCCCCTTAGATAGGGATCTATGTTATGTCCTCCGGTTTGAGTAGCGTCCTTCTGCGACGAGCCAGAGGACCCCAAGTAGCCCACTGTGCAAGGAAGAGGGAGCACTGCTGGAAGTATTTGTATGTGGAAAGATTTCTGAATTGTCCCAGCTGAGTGGAAGCCCAGGCTGGAAGAGTTCAGTGGGCTGGTGCTTCTTCGTGCTATGAAGGAGTCAGGAAGTGAAAAGTTAGAAAAGTTTTCTCCTCCTCCTCGGCACACTCTTTTTTGCTCTTTCCCACCTGACTCTGCACTTAGATTCATTGATTTCCACAGAAGTAGGGTTCATCTTCAGTTGTCTGCTGGTCTTTTTACTCTCTAACCTCTTCACCTTTGTTTCGCTTTTCAACTCTTTATAGGGCATGGTATGGAAGTCAGATGAAGTGCGGCTGGATTCTAGGTCCTTCAGCTTCGAACTGGGTGACCAGGCCCAGGGCCTGATGGCACATAGGGACTATGACAGAAATGTTACTTTTTGTCTAGTCCTTCTATGATAATACCTGCCATAGGGTAGGGGCAGGTACACATAGAAGTCCAGAATCCAGTGTCAGAAAATCATGCTGTAGGGTCAAGCCATGAAGATACACGGATGACAGTTAGTTCTACAATGTGACATCTCAGGAACATCTCTGACCTGAAGGATTCAAGAGAGCCCTTGCTCCAGAAAAACCTCATGTTTTAGCTCTTCAGTTAGAAAAGGGGAATGATATGATTGTATGCCTACTATGCTCTGGGTACCGATCAAAGTGCTTATAAACATTTCCCTTGTTTACCATGTTTATATTTATACCATGGTATAGATTTGCTCATCAGATCAATGTTAGTGCCTGGTATCATTTAAGTACTCAATACACATTAGGAATTTGGAATCAGAATGGGGTTTGAGTCTTCACTTTGTTTCTTTCATAGTTTTTGACCTCAAATAATTTTCTTAACCTTTTCAAGGCTCATTTATTCAACTGACCTTTTATCAAGTACTTAGACCGGGTTCACCACTGAGCTGTCCTAGAAGCATTAAAGATAAAAGATAGAGTCCCTACCCTGTAGAGGAAACCATTAGCCTTTAGTTTCCTCAAGTGTCAAAATTTGGATAATAGTACCCATCTTGTAGCATGTTGTGAGGATTAAATGAGATAAATTTTTATGAGAGTGCTTCGCATTTAGAAGAAACTCAATAAATGTTAATTTCTTTCTTTCCCTAGTGGCAGCCTACTGGGAAGAAAATGTTTCAGCTGGGAGATCTTTATTTGTGCTTCTCAAGTAATACTAACAGTGCCTTGGGGATGACTGGCTTAGAATAACAACTATGGAAACAATATTAGAATGAAGGTAACTCCTTAGACTGGTGAAAATTATACGGAGCTTTTGGTCAGCCTTCAACATTTGAAAATAATCCTGTGTAACAACGACTTGAGTATATATACTTTAACGTTATGTGGCCAGATGTCCTGAAGAGAACCCCTTCTCCACCACCGGGGGCAAGTGGAAAATAGGTGATATTTTTAAAAATCAGATTAGCAGAAGCAATATTAATGCTCTTGGGTTTCTGAAAGAGTCTGCTACGGCCACTGTGGTAGTTACTGCAATGTCAGGCAGGCCAAAAAAGAGTCAAATATCTCTCGTGATGTGGTATCGTGATTGTTCATCCACAAAGGGAAGATCAAAGAGTCAAATATCTCTCGTGATGTGGTATCGTGATTGTTCATCCACAAAGGGAAGATCAAAGTTCTGAGAGGAAGAATATTATTTTTTCACATGAAACTAGTCTGCCTCCTCCAAGAAAATGCAAGCTCACCTTTGAGGCACACTTGCTCCTTGGGTGAATCATAAAGAGGCTTCCACAGCCCTCAGAACAGCAGAAAGCTTGAATAACCATCAGTGGTTCCAACCAAAGGCTCCCCCAGAATACCTTTCCTCAACAACGGTGGCTATTGGTACTGGGGGCAAGGAGGCCACATTGTGGGGACTCTACCACTGTCTCAGGGAGACAGTATTAGAGGGGCTTGTGGTGGATTTTGGGTTTATGTTTGGTGTTTTGCGGTGAGGAATCCATGACACATGGTTTTTCTCTGGTGCTGTCAGAAAATGGTGAAGATCCTATGACAAAACACCTTAATTTTTATCGAGGAGGCAGGAGGAATGGAGCAGATCTTTGGAGCTGGAGTCTGTGAAGAAGTAATCATTCCTGTTAACTGAATGAAGGAAATGTTTAGGCATATTATGGTTTTCTCAGTGTTCTTGCTTTTTTATCTGTGCTCAGACATGTTTATGAAGTGGTCTTGTTTTGTCTCCCTTCATCACAGTCACTGAGTGACCTTGTCTGATGTTCGTGTTGTGTGAAATCACTTATGTTCCGTGGAACACCAGGCCTCGCCGTGAGCTCTGGGCTAACAGCTGTCAGGAGCAGCTTTTTCCTTTCTCGCCACCTACTCTCACTGTGGGCATGATTCCCTCCCAGGGCAACAGCAACAGGCAGTGACAGACCCAACAGAAGGAGCCATTAGCTGCTGGCGTCTGGAGCAGGCCTAAGATTTGTACATTTGCAAGAGTGGAGAAGGAGGTAGTCTATTAATGGGGGAAGAGAGGGTGGGGAGGGAGGGATGGAAACAGGGAGATCACAGGAAGAGAAGAGCTGGAGAGAGAGACGGAGACAGACCAGGCCAATGGAGATGCTTTCCCTTCCCAGTCTATAGGATTCCTCCCCTTGTTTGATACAAGGAAATGTAAGTTACACAGGATTTGTGCATAAAATGGTCTTTCGAAACTTATCAAATCTAATAGCCAATGGCTTTGCACACCACCCTTGGAGTTTGGTTTCTGTTTTGTCTTGGCAAAGCAGGAGGGACTGGGAGAAGGTGCTGAAAGCTCCCTTTAAGTCTTTCATGAATTACGTTTGAGTCAGTCCTGTATGGACCCCGGTCTTCATCCCTGCAGCCTATTAGAATGAAGATTCAGTTGCTTGCTGTGCAGTTACCGCAGGTAGCCACATACTTAAAGAGCAGTGAGGGTACAGGTGGGCATTATTCCAGGAGCAAGAGAAAATACTCCCTATGGGATAGAAAGGAAAACAAAACATCAACACAAACAAATGAAGTAAGGGCAGTTGAGACCAAAAAAAATCAGCATTTTCACGACAGGCTCTATCCTCATGTCCTGTACTATTATTTCCTCGGAGCGAGGTAATGAAGTTTGTGTTCGAGGGCTGTGAGATATAAAAGTTGTTTCTTTTTAAATTATGTTTAATTTCTTTTAACTTATTTTTGCATGAGAGAGACAGCGAGCGTGAGCGGGGGTGGAAGGTCAGGGAGCGGGGAGCTGAGCAGGGAGCCTGATGTGGGACTTGATCCCAGGAAACTGAGATCATGACCAGAGCTAAAGGCGGGCACCCAAGGAACTGAGCGCTCTGGGCTAACAGCTGTCTAAGGTGCCCCTAAAAATGATTTCTTGAATAAAAATATGATATAAATAAAATAAATATGACATAAAAGGAAAAATAAATAAATATGAAATATAATAAAATAAAAATGATGAATTACCTAATTAACATACTTGAATTTAAATATTTTCTGTCTCTTAATTTGGTCCAAAATTAGGGTTTAGAGCAATCTGGGGGAGATACTCCTGTGGTGGAGGGCGCAGGAAACACATTCGTGGAGCTGAAGCTGCAGTCCTGCATGGGAAATGATTTCCATTTGGTGGAAGGACCTCAGGTGCCCCCTCTCCAATTCCTGTCACTGCTACAAATCTGCAAGGAGGGCTGATAACACAGAGAGAAGAGAAGAATGCATGACCTTGCAGACTGGAGTTCAGAGTGAGAAAAGCAAGGGGAGAGCAGCTTTGTGGCGGGCTCATAGAACAGGTGAAGGAAACATGGCCTTCCCACAGAAGACTTGATGATAATGATGGACAGAAAAGGGGTTGCACAAGTGGGTAAGCAAACATTACAATTCAAAGAGATTAGGAATGGCTCTGAAAGAAGAGGTGGCAGGCAAGGTGGAAGAACAGCAGGGGGGCACCTCGCTAGCTAGGACTCTCCCTGTCATCATGTATTTGGAGACAAACAGATACTGAAATTTACCATATTTCTATGTAGGTTAAAAAAAATCCTTTGTAAATAAGTTTGCGAGATAAATAATATATCTTTTTCACTATAGAGTAATAATGACTTTATTGTTTCTATTTCTACAGAATTTCTGTTCTCTAGACATCCTTTGTCAACATCAAAACCCTTTAGGTTCTGCTTTCTACTCCAGTAGAATGAAGTCAAGGGTTTTACACTCTACCTCTTTAGGAAACGCCATCCTGAAGAGTTATTCTATTTCAGTGAATTAGATGTAAAACTTTTTTTTTTGAAGTTGAGAGGACATTTTTTTTTTTTTTTTGCATCTAAAACTGTAACACCAAGCTGAAGACAAAGACAATATAACTAAGTATGCCTTAAAATTATTATCAAATATAGAAACAAAATTTTGGTCAAATTATAACTATAATAAATCATTCATGACCTTAAGAATATTTATTTTAAGGGCACCTGGGTGGCTCAGTTGGTTAAGCATCTGACTCTTGCATTTGGCTCAGGTCATGACCTCAGGATTTTAAGATCCAGCCCCGTGTCAGGACTTTGTGCTGAGCAGGGAGTCTGCTTCTCTCCCTCTCTGCCTTTCCCCCCAGCTTGTATGAATGTGTCCTCTCTCTCTAAAATAAATAATTAAATCTTTAAAAAGAAAGAATGTTTATTTTAAATTGTATTTAAATATTGTTTATTTGTGCTATATAATGCAGATGAATGGTTAAACTTCAAATGCAAGAAGACATATGACCAGTAAATATTCCAGACTCCTTTTTTTGTTACTATGATGAGCCAATGATCCTGACATTTTCTGGCTACAAAACAGGGAAATCAAATGAGGTCAGGAACAAAGACAATTTGAGTCCAGAGAGTACCTGAAGCAACAGATATATTGAGACAGATCTTTGCCTTCCAGTAGGGAAAGGCAGTGGAGTACAAAATGTCTGCTCCTTACAGGGTAGGGAGTTGAGTTGGAAATCCCTTTCATGGAGCCAGAGGAAAACAGAAACAAACATTTTCTATTTCTGCACTGGTTTGGATGGATGGAACTTTTAAAAAAAAAGTCCTCTTGCCAGCTCTTATCTAAATGGAGAATCTGAATTTCTATTGCTTAGATGGCCTGAATATTTTAATTTTCAGCAAAAGGATAGTTTTAAAGTACATAAAGTCTACAGGACTCCCAGGTAATTAAGAGAAGCTAATTTCAAAACTCCCTGGAGGAATAAAATCTTAATCCAGACCTCAGAACTGCCTCATGGAGAGAGTGGCAGCAATTCTGAACTAATAAAAAGAATTCATAAAACACATCAGAAGGAGTCATCATGAGTAATTGCCAAAAGAAACAGAACTGAGAAGATATTAGATATTGGAGTTGCTGAATATGAATATAAAATGGGCTTGCTTAATATGTTTAAATGAATAAAAGCAGAAATGAGAAATATGAGTAAGGATGAAGAAATTTCCAAAGATTACCAGATGGTTTCGGGGAAAAAAAATAGAAATAAAACCTAAAATAACTGAAGTAAAAAAACCGAAACCAATGGCAAGATTACAACAGCAGGTTTGGTAAATGAGGAAATGGTAAGAGCAGTAGAGCTAGCCTGTAATGGTGGGTACAGGTTATTATGCATTCATCAAACCCCATGGAATATGCAAGACAAAAAAATGAGCTCTAACATAAACTGGGGGCCGTAGTTCATAATAACATTTCATTGTTTGCTCCTTGATACCACAGTCATGAAAGATATTAATAATAAAGGAAACTGTGATTGGCAGTGGTGATGGTGAAAAGTATGTGGGTATTCTCTATACTTTGTTTTTCTATAAATCCAAAACAGCTCTAAAAAATAAAGTCTAGAGGCATCTGAGTGGCTAAGTCACTTAATCAGCTGACTCTTGATTTCCATTCAGGTCATAATCTTGTTTTTCTGAGACTGAGCCGGGAGTAGGGCTCCAGCCTCAACAGGGAGTCTGCTTGAGATTCTCTCCCTTTGCCCCTCCCCCCAATTCTGCATGTGCGTGCACTCTCTCCAAACAAATAAATCTTAAAAGAAGAGAGAGAATGAGAGCACAGGGCAGAGGGAGAGAGAGAGAGAGAGAAAA
>PITA01035749.1:0-10200 GCA_004023965.1 Spilogale gracilis | reverse complement strand
CTCACTGGGTCTCCTTCCACTGATGCTTAGCTCCCACAGGTGTGGGATGTCTGGTCCCTGAGGCCTCACTGGGTCTCCTTCCACTGATGCTTAGCTCCCACAGGTGTGGGATGTCTGGTCCCTGAGGCCTCACTGGGTCTCCTTCCACTGATGCTTATCTCCCACAGGTGTGGGATGTCTGGTCCCAGAGGTCTCACTGGGTCTCCTGAACACCCTCTGAGCACCCAGTGTCCAGGGCCAACATATTGTCGAGTGTGAATATTCCCACACGCTCTGTTCTGGTCCCAGGATTGGGGTAGAGACAGGGCTGGGAGGCCTTGGGGCTGGGCAATGACTCTCTTAGGGGCTGAAGCTGTCCTCCAGCCCCCTCTGCTCTCCCACAGTGCCCATACCACATCCACAGCTCCCCAGGAACCCTTCCCTTTTTCCAGAAGAAGCTCTCAGACCTTTGTGCTAAACCCGAAACACAGATATGTAGGGTGGGGGTCCCCTCCAGCTCACAGTCCCCTCGCTGCCCTGGTGGAGAGGGAAGGCCCTCCTGTACCAGCCGAGGGTCACTCACATGTTGCACTGGTCCTGGGCTCCACCGACCTCGTCGCAGCTGGAGAGAATGCACCCATATCTAGAGGAGACCAGGGGGCATCACATGAAAGGTCCTGTGGAGGCTACCTCTTACCGTGTCCACTCTCTGACCCCCGACTAGTCTGCAGCCCTGGGGTAGTGTCTGCTCTGTGCAGGGATCATGGTCAGCTCCTAGAGGAGCGCCTGCACTGAGTGGGGCTTCAGAATGCTTGATGAATGAAAGGGCCCCAAGCAGCCCAGCACAGATATCTGAGTGGGCCTGGGGCCCCCTGCTCGTCCCCGGGGATCCCGGTTCTGTTCTCATCCAGGACACAGATCCCAGATGGAGACTCAGAGCTCCCTTTAAAAGGGCAAACAGCCCAGCTCAAGACCACAGTGACAGTGAGGGATGAGGCAGAGGCTCCATCATGAGGAGCGGGACGATGATTAATGAGCCTGAACACAGCCCCCTAGCTGACCTTTCCACAGCCCAGGCACCCAGGTGTGCTTTCCCCACAAGACCTCACCGGGTCCCTATATAACTCTGCCCCACTGAGAGGAGCAAACTGAGGCTCAGAGAAGTTTGGGGACATTCCCAAGACTCACAACCAGGCGGTGGCCAAAGCCCCCTGGGCACTTAGGGGCAGAATGCTCACCTGGAAAACAGGAGGTCCAGCACATCTTGGGTGGTGGCAAAGGCCCTGTAGGTGCCCAGGAACAGGTACATATAGCTGATGTCTCCTCCTAAGAGGGCAGCCACCATGTGTTCTACATGCGTCTCTAGCAGGTTGGTCCTGTTGGTCTGTAGCACCTGGGTCTCCTTCCTCTTCCTGGTTGAGCCTTTTTTACCCTGAGGTGAAACAGAGGAGAAACGAGTCAGTGCTGTGGGCACCTGGAGGGCTGAGGGTTGGGACACAGGCCGAACCCAAGGGTCTCAGTGACTTGGCAAGAGGTGGGACAAGAGGGCCCACAGCGGTAAAAGCAGTAAGGCGACTGGGTGGTTCATTTCGTTAATTATAAGAGTCTTGGTTTTGGCTCAAGGTCGTGATCTCACTGTCCTGAGACTGAGGTCCTCACAGGGCTGCATACTTAGGGCAGAGTCTGCTTGAGGGTTCTCTCTGCCTGCCCACTCTCCCCTGCCTCTCTCAAGTCAGCCAATCAACCAATCATTCAATAAATCTTTAAGGAAAAAGAAAGAAGGTTCTTGGCATCCCTAAAAGAAAATGAAGTAGGAGGTGTGTGAACATGTTGGTATCTCAGGTCAGACTGAGATAGGGCTAGCACCTCCCTGACCCTCCCAGGCATCGATCCTGTGATTTCTGACAACATATCCCATTCGTGAGATGAGGACAGAGACGTCTCTAGGTGAGAGGGCTCAGGGTTAAGGGCGTGCAGGATGTTTAGTGCAGCAGTGGGAGCTGGCAACAGAAGGGGTCACATCGAAGCCCTTCCTCAGTGAAGGGCTCGGTGTCTGTGGTAACTGACTGGCCTTTTGGAATGTTGTGCAACCCAAGGGGGTCCCTGCTCCTGACCCTGGAGGGGCCCCAGGGATGTGTTCCTTCACAACCAAACGGCAGAGCGAGAGACATGCTACCATGAGCCCATGTCCCTTTGGGTAATTCCTCCCAGTTCACCGTGATCATGCGCAGGACTCACAGAGGTTGGGGAAGGACTGTCAGGCCGCAGGGACACCTGGGACCACGAGTCAGGGAGACACACAGCGTGGTGTAAAAGGGTTCTAGATGAATGGGATGAGTCATGGTGTGAAGTTCCTTTTCTGATATTCCGACAAATATGTGGACAGGGACTCTGCATCCGGCCAAGGCTGGGGCAAGGCCATGAGTGTAAGTTTGGGGAGGGGATAGGGATACAGATTCATGGGGGTGCAGGACTCGGGGCGGGGAGCCCCGGGCAGTAGCAGGCTGGCTTCTGGGATGCGGGGCCTTTTTTGCTGCATCTGTGCCCTGGGGCTTGGGTCTCCCCAGCACCTGCACTCACCCTGAGCCAGCGCTGGACTCTGTTGCCAGTGTGGGGCATCTTCCTGTCCTTCACAGAGGAAGAGCACAGGACGTCACCATTCAGTTCCTGCTCGATCTCCTGTGTGCAGTCCTGTCGAGACAGTGCCCGGCAGCCAGGCAGGAGGTCTCAGAGCCCTGAGGTCTCAGGGTTGGTCCTCAGACCACGGGGACTACAATCCAGACACACAGCCCAGTATGCACACGCCGCCACCAAGAAGAAACACGTGACAGAGTGTCAGGCCGTGGATGCACTCTGACACAGGTAAGAGTCACCTCAGGAACCCTCTTTCCACCCTGCCCACCATGATATGGGTGTGAACATGAAGGGATCAGCAGGCTATCCACTGCCCTGCAACCTCCTCCAGCCCAGGGGCATGACCCCCGCACACATATCCCTCTCATATCCCCTGAGACTCAAGAGGAGGGAAGGGGGCCGCCCTGAGATGGCTCAGACAGCCGACCGGAGCTCGCCCAGGCTGCTCTGTATTACCTCGCGGCATCTCCTGCCAAATGCCCTGAGGCGCTGGGGGCGAGGCTTCAGCCAATGTCTGCAGCAGGTAAAGAAGCTATTCCCCCGGGGTTTCTGGCAGCCAGAGCCCCGGGAAGTAGGCACGCAGCAAGAGAACATCTTTAGTGTGAGACGTCTCCAGCCAAGTAACCCAGGTACAGCAGTACACTGGAATGTGGGTGCCTGGTTGCGGGGTTCCAAGTTCTGTTGGGTCCGCAGCCAAGGAAGTGACTTCACTTCCTGGGATCCCGCACCGGAGTCACTCCTGGATACACAGCTACAGCTGCTCATCCCCCTTCTGCATGCAAGCCACATCTGCACCCGGTGACACCAACACGCCCCTCTCCACATGCCCCCGGGAAAGTCTGGGAGCAGCCAGGGCCGCAGCTGGGAAACACACCTGGCCTCAGACAGAACTCTCGATTCTTACCTCTTTTTGACCCTGCACAAGCCATTGTGCCTAATGGGGATGGTCTTGTCTGTACAGTACAGCTGATTCTAGCATGTACTTCCCCCGACGTCCACAGGCATATGTGGGATCATATCTGTGATATTAGAAGACAGGTGTCACGTGTAGGAAATACCTCCAGCCACATTTTCTTCCTCTTCTCACCTCTCTGGGTCTGCTACTAGTAAAATCCCACCCCATAGTCTCTACTGGTGTGTGTGTGTGTGTGCGTGTGTGTGTGTGATCACCTGCACACTCACTCCTGTGTGCACACAGGTTCATCAGTGCTCACATTCTGGAGTCAGAGAAGATGACAGCTCCACCTACAGAGGGATGGGCAATAGGTTCCCACGGTCTTCGTCTTTCTAATTTCCAAAGCAAACTCTAAGGAAGGGACTGGAGTGCTGACCCATGAAGGTCAGAATCTGCCCTTACCTCTAGAGACAATCCTATGCTGTGAGCCATTACCTCCTTCCCCATGGTTGTGGTGAGGACAGTGGTCCACTCAGTGGGTTGGCATGACCTGGGCTCCCCTCAGACAAGGACTTGCTGGAATGCCTCCTGTCGAGGACATCAATGCTCACCCCCAGAGCATCTCCATGTCTGTAGCCTCTTCCTTCAACACAACCTTCTCCAGACCCCAGTGAATTGCTAGGGCATCCAGGGCCCCAACTTTGAGGACACTCGCGCAGCGGGGCTCATGCCTGGTTCCGCCTTCGTACCACTCTGATTCTGGGCAAGGCACGGACCCTGCAGGGGTCTTCAGCCCCCCACCCCGGTGGCTCCCTTGGATCCCCAACTCCTGTGTACACATCCTTGTGGAGCCCCCTCCCCTGGAGTGTGGCCTGGACTTAGTGATTCCTTCCATCCCACAGAACATGGCATCATGACCCGAAGCCCCTTCTGAGGTTTAGGTGTAAAAGCTCAATATCCAGCCGTGTGCTGACTCTGACCCGTGTTCTCTCTCAGACCCCCACACTGGGTACAAGCCCCTGTGTTGATCTGTGACACAGACAAGTGCACGTGGCCTAGCACGGCAGACCCACAACAGACAGAAGAACTCAGGCCTTCAAGATGGACTGACTCCAGCCAATGCCCCCAAGTGAGCTCAGGTTCTCAGTGAAGCAGTCCTGCCTTGGTGTGGTCAACAACCCCAACCTACTGAGAGGCTCCGGCAGGAGCCCCCAGCTCGGCCCTGCTGGATTCCTGATCCCCTGAGACTGAGAGACAGTGTTTGTGGGTTAAGCCACTGAGTGTGGGGAAATGTGGTCACAGAGCACTGGGAGCACTGATACTCTCTACCTGCCCCGGGCCCTGCCCCACCTCCCCTCCCTCCTCCTCTCCTCCTCAGCTTCCTCTAGCCACCTTGGCCTCCTTTCTGACCTCCACTCCGGGAACAACAAATTCTGCCTCCAACCCTGCACCATGGTGCCCTCTGACAGGCTAAATATACTCAGATTTGTGCAGGGCTGTCTCCTTCTTTTTTTTACCACCAGAATTCTCAACGTCACCTCAGCACAGCCTTGCAGACCCTTCCCCTGGTGCAGCTCAGGACCCAGGTGTAGCCCTTTGCTCATTTCCTATGGAGCAATTGCTCTTTTCATTCACTTTTTTGTTTCATATTTGTCCATCTTCCCCTCTAGACCCTGAGCTCCTAGAGGGAGAACTTGGTTGGCTAATAAACACTGGCACCCTCTGAGTGCTCAGTACACAGTGCCTGAATGAACAGGTGAGAGGACCCAGCCCGACAGCAAACAGATCACTTCTTAGAGCCTAACTGACTTTGGTCATTTGTAAATACTTTTGTTTTATTGTAGTCCTTTTTCCCTAGTAAATTTTATCTTTATATATATACTGATACTCTGATACTCTCTGATACTTTCCCTGTAATTTTGGGAAGTAGTGTTCTCTAACAAACACACGAAAGCACACCCACAAACAACTAAAACAACCTACTTTGTCCACACAGAGAGATTATAGCCCACCTTCCTATCACCCATTAAATTTTTTCTGATTTGTTAATTTTATACATTTTATTCTTGTGTTTCATTTTGACCTTTTGGGGGGGCAGGTGGCTTCCAACCACTCCAGACATTCCTAGAGTGCATTTTGTTTGAGTCATGGTTGATATTTTGGACTCTGCTCATCCACTCAACCATCCCTCGATAGAATGACAAGGAGGAGGAACTCTGAACAAAGAAAAGAAACAGAGACAATGTCATCTGTCACAGAACTAATGGATGTGTATATAAGCAAAATGTCAGAGATAGAATTCAGGATGCAATCATGAAGTCAATAGCTAGGCTTGAAAGAAGCATGAGTGACAATATAGAATCTCTAAGGGCACAAATGAGATATAATCGGGCTGAACTTACAAATGCTATGAATGAAATGCAGTCTAAACTGGATACTCTAACAGCCAGGGTAAATAGGGTAGAAGAACAAATTAGTGACCTAGAAGACAAGATGATGGAAAAGAAGTGGAGGAAAACAGAGATAGGTTTCTAGTAACACATAAGAAAAATATTCCAGATATTAATGATGCTATGAAATTTTCCAATGTCAGAATTATTGGGATCCTTGATGGGGTGGAGAGACAGAAAGGGTTAGAAGGTATATTTGAGCTTCCCTAATATGGGGAAGGAAATAAGCATTTGAGTACAAGAGGCAGAGAGGACCTCTCCCAAAATCAGTAAAAATAGATCTAAAATAAATAAAATAGATCTCTGACATACAATAGTGAAGCTTGCAAATTTTATAGCCAAAGAAACAATCCTGAGAATAGCCAGGAAGAGGAGGTTCCTTACATATGGAGGAAGGAATAGCAGACCTTTCCACAGAAACCTGGCAAACCAGAAAGGGGTGGCAAGACATATTTAGGGTACTAAATGAAAAGAACATGCAGCCAAGAATACTTATCCAGTAAGGCTGTCATTCAGAGTGGATGGAAAGATAAAACAACTTTCAGGACAGGCAGGAACAGAAAGAATATGTGACCACTAAGCCAGTTGTGCAAGAAATATTAAGGGGGATTCTGTAAGTGAAGAAAGACCCCAAAAGTCACATAGACCGGAAAGAAACAGAAAATATATAGAAACAGGGGCTTTGCAGGCAATACAATGACACTAAATTCATATCTTTCAATAGTTACTCTAAATGTACTTAGGTTAGCTCCCATCAAAAGAAATAGGGTTTTAGATTGGATTAAAAAAAAAAAAACAGGACCCATCCATATTCTGTCTTCAAGAGACTCATTTTGAACCTAAAGACACCTCCAGATTGATAGTGAAGGACAGGAAAACTATCTACCACAGTAATGGACCTCAAAAGAAAGCTGGAGTAGCAATCCTCATATCAGACAAATTAGATTTTAAACCAAAGACGATAATAAAAGTCATAGAAGGACATTATATCATAATTAAGGGTCTATCCAACAAGAAGATCTAACAATTATAAATATCTATATCCCCAAAATGGGAGCAGCCAATTATATAAACCAGTTAAGAGCCAAAGTAAAGAAAGATACTAATAATAATACATTAATAGTAGGAGAGCTCAACACTCCACTCTTAGCAATGGACAGATCATCTAAGCAGAAGATCAACAAAGAAACAAGAGTTTTGAATGACATTTTAGACCAGATGGACTTTGTAGATGTATACAAAACATTCCATCCTAAAACAACAGAATACTCATTCTTCTAGAGTGCACATGGAGCTTTCTCCAGAGTAGACCACATACTGAGTCACAAATCAAATCTCCACCAATACCAATAGATTGAGATTATTCCCTGCATGTTATCAGACCATGATGCCCTGAAACCGGAACTTACTTACAAAAAAAAATTGGAAGGAATTCGAACACTTGGAAGTTAAAGAGCATCCTGCTAAAGAATGATTGGGTCAACCAGGAAATTAAAGAAGAATTTAAACAATCCATTGAAACTAATGAGAATGAAAACACATTGGTTCAAAACCTAAGGGGCACTGGAAGAGCAGGCCTAAGGGGGAAATCCATACCCATCCAAGCCACTTTCAGAAAGGCAGAAAAATGGGGCACCTGGGTGGTTCAGTTGGTTAAGCAACTGCCTTCGGCTCAGGTCATGATCCCAGAGTCCCAGGATTGAGCCCTGCATTAGGCTCCCTGCTCAGGGGGAAGCCTGCTTCTCCCTCTCTCACTCCTCCTGCTTGTGTTCCTTCTCTGGTTGTGTTTCTCTCTGTCAAATAAATAAATAAAATCTTAAAAAAAAAAAAAGGTAGAAAAATCCCAAATGCACAAACTAACCTTTCACCTAAAGAACCTGGAGAAAGAACAGCAAATAATGCCTAAACCAAGCAGGAGAAGAGAAATAATAAAAATTAGAGCAAAGATCAATGAAATGGAAACCAGAAAAACAGAACAATCAATGAAACTAGAAGCTAGTTCTTTGAAAGAATTAATAAGATCGATAAATCTCTGGCTAGATGTATCCAAAAGAAAAGGGAAAGGACCTGAATCAATAAAATCATGAATGAAAGGGAAGAGATCAAGACTAACACCAAGGAAATAGAAACAATTATGAAAAATTATTACCAGCAACTATATGCCAACATATTAAGCAAACTGGAAGAAATGGATGTCTTCCTGCAAGCTTATAAACTACCAAGACTGAAATACAAAGAAACAGACAATCTGAACAGACCAATAATCAGTAACAAAATTGAAACAGTCATCAAAACCTCCCCAAAAAACAAGACTCCAGAGCCAGATGGCTTCCCAGGGGGATTCTACCAAACATTTAAAGAATAAATAATACCTATTTCTACTGAAGCAAAACACAGAAATAGAAGGAAAACCTCCAAATTTGTTCTATGAGGCCAGCATTAGCTAGCTCCCAATCTAGGGATCTAGATGTAAGACCCATCAAAAAGGAGAATTACAGACTAATATCTCTGATGAATAAGAATGCCAAGACCTCAACAACATCTTAGCCACTAGGATCTAACAGTACATTAAAATGATTATCTACCACAACCAAGTGGGATTTATTCCTGGGATGCAAGGGTGATTCAACATTCAGAAATTAATCACATGATAGAGCACATTAATAAAAGAAAATACAAGAACCAATTGATGGATTGGTTGCAGAAAAGGCATTCAACAAAATACAACATCCTTTCTTAATTAAAACTCTTCAAGGTACAGGGATAGAGGGAACATACCTCAATATCATAAAAGCCATCTATGAAAAGCCCAGAGTGAATATCATTCTCAATGGGGAAAAAAATGAGAACTTTTCCCTTACAGTTAGCAACACAACAGGGAAGCCCACTCTCACCATTATTGTTTGACATAGTACTAGAAGTCCTAGCCTCAGCAATCAGACAATGAAAAAAATGAAAGGCATTCAAATTGGCAAAGAAGTCAAAATATCTCTCTTTGAAGATGACATGGTACTTAATTTGGAAAATCTAAAAGACTCCACCCCCAAATTACTAAAACTCATACAGCAATTCAGCAAAGTGGCAGGATACAGAATCAATGCACAGAAATCAGTTGCATTTCTAGACAGTAACAATGTAACTGAAGAAAGAAACTAAGGACTTGCTCCCATGTACATTAGCACCAATTCCATTTACATTTACGATCCCATTTAGAACAGCACCCAAACCATAAGATACCTAGGAATAAACGTAACCAAAGAGGTAAAGGATCTATACTATAAAAACTACAGAACACTGATGAAAGAAATTGAGGAAGACACAAAGAGATAGAAAAACATTCCATTCTCATGGATTAGAAGAATGGATATTGTTAAAATGCCTATGCTGCTCAGAGAAATCTACATATTCAATGTAATCCTTATCAAAATACAATTGACATTTTTCACAAAGCTGGAACAAATAATCCTAAAATTTGTATGGAACCAGAAAAGACCCTGAATTGTCAGAGGAATGTTGAAAATGAAAACCAAAGCTGGGGGCATCACAATGCCTGACTTCAAGCTATATTACAAAGTTGTATACATCAAGACAGCATGGTATTGGCACAAAAACAGACACATAGATCAATGGAACAGAATAGAGACCCAGAAATGAATCCGCAACTCTATGGTTAACTGAATCTATGACAAAGCAGGAAAGACTATCCAGTGGAAAAAAAGACAGTCTCTTCGATAAATGGTGCTGGGAAATTGGAGAGCCACCAGAAGAAAAATGAAACTGGCCCATTCTCTCTCTCTTTTTTTTTTTTTTTAAATGTTACTAAAAATTTTTTTTCCAGTGTTCCAAGATTCATTCCCCATTCCCCACACCCAGTGCTCCACGCTTTAGGTGTCCCCAGTACCCACCACCAGGCTCTCCCATCCCTCCACCCCCCTCCCTCCAAGTCCCTCAGTTTGTTTCTGTGTCCAAAATCTCTGTTGTTTCTTTCCCTCCCTAGATTACCCTAGTTCCCATTTACTTTCCTTCTCCCACTGTCCTCCGGTTTACCCCTCATGCACCGCAAGTAAGTGAAACCATGCGATACTTGACTTTCTCTTCTTGGCTTATTTCACTCAGCATAATCTCTTCCAGTCCAGTCCATGTTGCTACAAAAGTTGGATATTCGTCCTTTCTGATGGAGGCATAGTATTCCATTGTATATATGGACCACATCTTCTTTATCCATTCATCTGTTGATGGGCA
>PITA01035748.1:0-10193 GCA_004023965.1 Spilogale gracilis | reverse complement strand
TCAGCTTTTTCATTCTGGAGCCCCCACTTGTTCCTGGCATGGTACATTTACACTGTGCATTTTGACCTTAGAAAATAAACTAATCATCTACTTGTGGTTGTTAGGATAAACTAGAATGCTAGAGATCAGTAAGTTCAATATATTCATAGGGGAAATGGGGCTCAGGGCGCTTGGACAGCCTGCCTAGGTCAGAGCCAGTTCCTGAGGTATCTCACTAGAACTCGGTTTTTCTGGTTCCTTCCAGAGCTCTGCATTCTACTCTTTGATTTGCTTAAAGCTTTTCTGCAGAGGATCATTCCGAGCAGGCCTTGCCTATCCACAAACCTGCAAGAGATTTTTTTCATGGAACAAATGAGAAGAGGAAATGATCTCAACCTGGGGTTGAGGCTGGGGAGGCCTGAGCAAGGCAGCTGCTTTTCCACACTAAACGTGACCCTGGGCACATTCCTGAGTGGCAGGAAGAGGATCCCGTCTAGTGCCAGCTTCCCAGCCTCCTGCCAGAGCCACAGCAGAGAGAGGTCTGGGTGCCCAGAAAACCCTCAGCGAAGGTGAGCTGTGAGGTCAGAGTGCCAGGGTAGGGCCTGACAGGGGTGGAGCACCCATGGTCCCTCTGTTCCTGTGCCTGCTTTGTGGACAAGGGCCAAAGGCTGACTTTCTACTTGTGTCCTTAGCCTTGGATCCTCTGTAACACTTAGCTCTCTCTCTCTCTCTGAGCTCGTCACCCAGGGATTTCATCAATAAAACTTCCAGAAGATGCATGGACACCACTCCTGTCTTGTATTCCTACATTCCAGCGTGGGCAGCAGTGACCAAGGGGAGCCATGCCTGGGAAGTCATTTGTCCCTTTCTCGAGTCTCCTTGCATGCAAAGTCCCCCTCTGGGATGCCTGGTGCTTACTCCCCTGGAACATCCAACCTTTTCTTTCAGGGAGACCTCACAGCCCCTTGAGAGGAGGGCCTTGGTTTTCTACTATACAGACATGTACCCAGAACCCAACGCAAGAGGTCAAGCGAGGGCACACCATTTAGTTACCCAAGGGTGCAGATTATGGAAGGTACCGTCAATGAGAAGGAAAGACTTCACTCTCTGTCTGATTTTTTAAGTTCTGCTGCATGTTTGTTTTCTTTAGAGAAGCTGAAGGACAGAGCATGTATTTTTGAATCAGCAATGTTTTTGGTGTTTTCTTTTTCTCCCTTTCTTCCTGGGAAACAATTCAGGGCTTTCTTTTCTTGCTTTATGACCATAGTGACTGAAAAAAAAAAAACAAAAACCAGCACCTCTGCTTTGGAAAATTCAGGGAGAGTCCAAGTTTCCTAGGGAAGCCAGCCTAGCTGGTGGGGTGTGTGTGGGCTTTCTCGCTCTTCTTGATGCGGACGTGGTTGGCCAGTCCCTGCCGGTCAGCCTCAAACACTCAGCCCTTTGTGGGCCTCATGCCTGCTGCGGTTTTTAATGTTGTTATGTTTCAGAGTTAAGAATCTGTGGTTTTTAATTGCGCCTTGGTATACCACCGGGCCCTGTTCTCAGCAACTGCGCCACTCACAGGCCGAGCGCAGAGATTCAGTAAGGGCTGTGGCTCTGTTGTGCTTGGAATCCATGAAAAAACCCCACAGAAGTCTGTATTTATTCAACCGGTGATGTCCTAGAAACCTTTGCAGAGAACTAGATATGAATTCTAATTTAAAAATATTATGTTTGTGTAAATTAATATTTGAGTTGGACAAATATATAGAAGAGTCTGATAATACTGTGCTTTGGGATGCTTTTTACTGTTTAAGAGTCCTCCCTTTTTATGGGCTTCCTTGCATCTGCTCTTGACCCTAACCATCTACTTTCAGCATTGCAGACAGAGAAAAACTTGAGGCACACACATTTAGGACAAGGGTCAGAAAAGTTTCTCTATAAAGGGCCAAATAATAAATATTTAAACTTCACGGGTCTCTGGGGTGGCAACTCAACTCTACACAAAGTAGCTATAGGCAGTAGTAAACAAGTGGCTGTGGCTGTGTTCTAATAAAACTTTATTTACAAAAGCAGACTGAGGGCCTGATTTGGCCCTTGGGCTATATTTTGCCAATCCTTCTTTAGAAAAAGGACAGACATAAATGACTGTATGGTGAGGAGGGAAGTGTATGTGGATTAGTGGAAGAATTACATGAGGTTCAATGGGGAGAAGACTCAGAGTATTGAATATCCCCCCCTTAAAAGATCAAGGGATGGGAGAGGGATGACTCAGTAGTCCCAGAGTCAGGCCATAATGAGGGGAAGCTACTGGAGGTTTATTTTCATTCATGAG
Organism: Spilogale gracilis; assembly: GCA_004023965.1. Lineage (NCBI taxonomy): Eukaryota > Metazoa > Chordata > Mammalia > Carnivora > Mephitidae > Spilogale > Spilogale gracilis. The sequence continues at coordinate 7,900 of PITA01035748.1, read as the reverse complement.
AAGACAAACCCCATAAGCAACAAGGGGTGAGTTCTCCATTATTACAGGCATGCAAGCCAAGCCTGGGGCATGGGAGAATTGGGCTGGGTGTTCTTTAGTACCCAATCCTGCTCTTGGAGTCAGAAGTCCTCTGCTTCTGCTAAAAATTCTCCATGGCCCCTCCACAGCCTCTGGTGTGCCCAGAGCAGAAACCAAAGTCCCCACAGAGACAGACAGACATGCCTGCACAACCTGCTCCTGTCGCCTGCTACACCTCTCTCTCTCTCTCCACTCCTTCCCTGCTGGCCTCCAGGCTGCTTCCTGAGTCCCAGACACACACTCACCCAAGTGCCTCTGCTTTGGCTGATCTGTGTTCTGGAATTCCATCCCCAGATCTTCCCATAGCCAGTATTCACATGGCCAACTGAGGTGTATGTCACTCCCCACCCCCACGCTCCCTAGTCCTCCATCCTACTCTTTCCCTTAGTGCTTACTCCTACTTGATACACCTTTGAGTTTACCAATTTATTTGGCTGGTGTGTTTATTTAGTTCACCGATTTGGCTCTGTTCTTCATCTAGAACGTCAGCTCCATGAGGCAACAACGATCATCTCTGGGTCATTACTGGTTCACAGTAGGCACTCAATAAACAGATGGCGGATTGTATTTTTCAAAGATGGCTGCCATCACACCTCCGGCCCCACTGGCCCTTCTCACGGCGTGATTCCAACGCTCAGCCCTTTGAGTAGTGGGTGCCTCTCCTCTCTCCCCTTGAATCTTGGCAGGCCTGTGATGGTGTCAGAAGTGACATTCTGTGACTTCACAGATGTGGTCCGACAGAGCGACAGGACTCTGTCCAGCTCTCCTGGGATGCCCACCCTTGGAACCCAGCCACGTGGTGAGGAAGCCCAAGCCACGTAGGGGTTGCTCGCAGCTGCCTCATGCGGTTCCAGCCGGCCGCAGACACAGCTGCGAGCAAGTCTTCAAAATGGCTCCAGCCCCAGTTGCTGTCACCACACAAGAGGCTCCCTGTGAGAACTGGCCAACCGCCAGAACTGTGGGATGTCGTCATAAAATGTTGTTTGAAGCCACTAAGTGTTGGGGCTGATTTGTGTCCTAAAGAACATTCAGGGGCAGCAGGCCCTGATCTGGTGTTTCCAAACCCTGTGTTCCCCACCTCAGTGCTCTGGGACCCCACCCCAGGGACACTGACCCCTTGCCGGAAACCAGCCCCCTTCGTCCTGCTGTTGCCACATGTTTTCCTGGACACAGCCGACCTCGGGTGCTCTCCGGAAGCTTACCCTGTGGCAGGCGCAGGGTCTGCCCTCTTCTCTGGAGTCTGCTGAGACTCCTTCTTCTGGCCTGGCCCTCTGCCATGACCTCAGGAGGCATGGGCACATGGATCTCGCCAGGCTGGTCCGTCTCCCCCTGTAAGGACGCTGAGGGCTCCTCAGTCACTGTTCGTGACACCGGTGTCCCAGAAACCCTTCGCCCCTCTGGGCGCCTCTCCCACCCGCAGCGGGAAACAGAGGCGCAAGCTTCTCTCTACCTCTCTGCTCCCTGCACGTGATGCAGGAACCTCAGCCACCACCAAGACTACTTGAGGCCCTATAGCTACAAATGTGAGTCCAAGAAGAGGAGAAAATCCTTCCATCCTCCTTGCCCCCTTCCACCTCCGTGACACTCCGTTTACATGAATGTCCTTTCCAAGATGATCGGCAGCGTTCGTCAGATTTTACCTGACAAATGTCCCAGTGCCCATCCAGGATGTGGTCCAGCATCGTGGTCCCAGCAAGAGATCCTGAGAGAGCCTAGTATTTTCCTGAAAGTCTGATCTATCCACAAACACCTGGTTCTACTTGTCTTTTTCCAGAATCCTCTGGCTGGGTCAGAGCAGGCTCTCCTGCACCTGCCCCGCCCGCGGGAGCTGCTGAAGGCGCTGAGCGCCAGGGCAGGGCTGCGGCTAAGAGCACAGGCTCCAGAGTCAACCAGACCCAGGTTTTAGCTGTTCTGTGGCTTTGGGCAAGTCATTTACCCTCTGTGATCTCTGAAAGGGGAAAGCGGTCTTCCCACGGCTGCTGTGAGGGTCAGGGAGGTAGTACGTAAAATGTGCTTCGCACAGTGCTTGGCACGTTGTGGGCTTGCCATCAACAGTAGTTACCACTCTTGTTATGCGACTTGCTAGGGTCATGCGACCAGTCAGGGCACAGGCAGCCCTGCATCCCCGTCTCTGTGCTTCCCTGGCTGATTGCAGTCTGCCTCACATCACGCCCGCACACTCCCCCTTCCCGGGCCCTTGTCCTCTCCTCACTGCCCACCTCTGGAGAGACAGCCCGGGGAGCTACCCCGGGGCCACAAAGCCAGCTCCCCCTGGGGCTGCCTTCCTATGCTTGCACATCAGAATAAGCTCTTCTCCTTTGCCTTTGCAGACCTCCCCTTTCTTCTTGTTCCCCCCCAGACTGAATAGAAAGAAGGTTCCAGGGAAGGAGGACATGTCACCATCTGGCCCTTGATGCAGAGTCAAATGGATCAAGGCTTGGAAGCAATATGAACCTCCGGAGGGCTTGGGGTAAGCAACTCTCCTAGCTGTGTGACCTTGGGCACGTCCCTTTACTTCTCTGAGCCTCAGTTTTGTCATCTCTGAAATGGGCATAGTAATACCAGCCCAGGGCATTGCGTGCTTCTGTTTTGCTGCAAGGCCACCACCTCTCTGGAACCATGACCTCTTTTTACCTCCTCCCTAGAAGACGTCTCATGGCGATCATGTGTACAAGTTCGCTTGCCCTTCATTTTCAAGCACCCTGAGGCCTGGGACCTCTGCTCTGTCCCCTGTTAGTGGAGGCACACCCAGGATGGGACCATATATGAAGAGACCAACCTGTATCAGAGGAGCAGTTGTTGACGGATTTGTGACCTCACAGCTCCAGCTGGGACTGAGAGCCCAGAAGAAAAAGGCCCCAACTAGGGCCCCAAGCAGGCAGACGTAGGGGCTGGCCAAGGAAGGCTGCTCTCAGCTCAGCTGGCCTTCGGAATTCCTAGTTATTCTCATCGTCACTGTCCACTAAGCTACGCCACGGGTGTTCTATGCATTCAAAACGCGTGAGTTTATCTACTGCACCAGCATGAGGACTGCTCTAGAACATGGGGACTGCTCATTAACCTGGGGCCCACAGAGGCTGGGGAACATGCCCACATCATGTGGCTGAAGGGCGGAGTGGGGCTTTTTGCCTCCTTCCGAGAGCAGCAGCTGAGAACAAGGCACACAGTGGTTCTAGGCCCATCTTCAGGCACAAATGTAGGTTCTCTCCTATGCCACCTGGGGCCTCGTGAGCTTCGGGTTCTTCATTTGTAAACAGAATGGGTACAGGGAGGAGCTCAATGCTCACAATCTGGCCTTCTCTCCTTCCTATCCACCATCTGGCCAAGGCTGGCTCAGAAGTCCCCACTGATACAGTTCTGCAGGAACAACATTCTGGGATAGAAGGGACCGGGTAAGAGCAGGGCCAGGGAGGGGGACTTTGACTTCAGGGCTGGCTGCACTGGGGGGCAGCCTGAGTGTCATCCGTAGACCAGGGACTGTGTGCCCGGACCTTCCCCTGCGAGGCAGAAAGCCCCGGCTGGGGAGCACTCGGCCAGGCTCCCAGCAACCCCGGGGCCTGGCGCTGAGCTGTGGGCTGTTTGCCAGGGTGGGGTGACCCTGGGTCAGAAGGCTCCCCCCCCGGATGGCCCACCCCCACCTTTGAGGAAATCCACTCTGCTCCCCAAAGGATTCCCTGTATGAGTGTCCCGCTGGCCAAGGTACACAGGGCTTTTGTTTGTGGAACCTGGGGTGCGGGCAGGAGGGGAGGCTGGGGCTTGGGCCCAGAGGAGCACCTGGCCTGGCAGAAGCCCATTGGGCACCTCCCCAGGAGTCATGGGTATCCCAGGAAATCAGTTTCTAGCCCCCAGAGCCCACCCCTGGCCCTCCTGGGTCCTCTGAGGTGAGGCTCAACAGGGAGGGGCCAGAGGGGCAGATCCCGGAGTACAGTCTGCTCTTCTCCTAGGGGAAGGGAGCCAGGGAGGGGGGCCCTGGCGAAAGGTCACACAGGAGGCCTGGCCGCTGGCCACCATGGGCTGCACCTGTCACAGGCAGCCTCTCGGGCACCGAGGGCTTCTAGGTAGCCTTTGACATTCTCTGCAAAGGAGGTGACAGCCTTAGGCACGACTGAGATGTGCACAAGGGCTCCCGGAAGCTCGTCGTGTAGCCATCAGGGAGGGTTTCCTCACCGGGCGTCCCCCCCCCACCCCCGGCCCCTAAGCATGAATCTATAGGAAAGAAATCCTTGAACTAGCTGGTAGCTTCCCCCCGCTACAGCCCGGGGAGGGGGCTTGGAAATCCATCATTGATTAATTGCAAGCATTCAAAACAAGACCATAATTTTTTAACCCTGACTTGACACGTCTTGGTTTGTTAAGATGTCTAGACCCTTAGAAATGACTGTGGTTTCGGTTGCTCTCCACCTCTGTGGGCCTGGGCCTGGGCACTTCTGGGCACGTGGCTGGGCAGCCTCCCTCTGGCCCCCCACCCACACTGGGGATGGTGGGAATGGGACAAGGAGCCACATCTGAGCCAAGGGCTGACGACCAGTGTGTGAGGGACAGGCCAACGCCTCCCCAATCTGCTCCCTGCAGAAGACAAGACTCGCAGCTGCTAGGCCCATCTCAGCCAGCCTCACCTCTGTGACCTTGGGCCAGAGACCTTACCCCCTCACCCCCACTCCTGCCTGGGGCCTCAGTGCCTCCACCTGGGCCTCAAGGTGCTGAGTTGAGTGACCTCCCTGGGGTCCTCCGGCCCTGCCCCAGATGGCAAGGCCACCCCAGCTCAGTGCCAGGGAAGCCCCTCCAATGTGGGGAACCCCCTCGAGCAGTCCAGGGCTTGAGCAGCCTCAGGAAGGAAAGAAAATGCTCTTTAAGTTGTCATAACAGAGCAGGCCTCCCAGGCACCTCCTGTTTACCGAGGCTGAGTAAATACCGCCAAGCCCTTAGCAACGGGCACAAAGGGGCCCTTGTGCCTCCCGCCCGCCCTCAGCTCCCTCCCCGAGCTCAGCCCCAGCTGGGAGCACTGTGAGGGGCAGGGTGGCCTGGCTCGGGGTGGTGGGTGACGGTGGTGGGTGCAAGAATTACTGTGGGGGGGTGTGTGTCGGGGAGCCGGGTCCTCAGGGGTCCCCATCTTCTGCGGGCAGGAAGTTCTGCCCTATTTCCATGAGGCTTGTCAGTCACAGGTGGGGCAGGGAAGCCTTATGCCAGCGGGGCAGGGGGGATCAATGTCAGTCTTCGCTGTGGAAGTCCAGGTGTGTCATGAGGCCTCAGTTTCCTCGTTTGTGATGAGGGACTACTAGACCCCACCTGCCTCTCCTGGCCACCTGGGCACCAAACAAGAGGGAAGTTCATTCTATAAAACGTGGCCCAGCAGACAGAGGGAAATGCTTCAGGCCCAGGAGCAGACCAGGAGTTAAGAGTCAATGATAAGTGGGCGGTGCCCCTGTGGAAATTTAGGAGCTCCCAGAGCCCCCTTCGAATGATAAGGATTCTCACTATTGTTGGCTCGCTCTGGGCCAGGCACTGGGGGGCAGGCAGAGGGCCCGTAACCCTCTCGCCTGAGACCCTCACTGTCTAAATGGGCGATAAGGCAAGTGATGGCAAAGGGCTGATTTCCGTAGTATGTAAAGTGTTAACTGCGAATCAATAAAAGGATGAATGGTCTAGTTGAAAAATGGGAAAGGATATGAAAAAGTAATTCATAAAAAAAATGGCTGATAAACAATTGGGAAAACAAAACAAACAACACTACCAGTAACAAAAAGGAAAATAAAAGCCACAGTGAGATTTTCCTTTTTTCCCCTCCCAGTAGATGGCCAAAGGATTAGAAATGTTTCTCTCAGTATTCGCACAAGTGGGGGAAATGTCCTATACGGACGCTGTGCCACTTACTAACTCGAACTCGGGACCACTGACATAAATTTCCTTAGGCCTCACCTTGCTCATCTGTAAAATGGGGATGACAGCACCCACGTGGCAGGTTTGTGGGGGGGGGAATTAAAGAAGTCATAACATATAAAGTGTTCAGGACAGTGCCTGGCAAGAGAAAGTACTTAATACATGGTAGTCATTTATTTGTATTGTTGGTCCAAAGTATAAATTGGAACAACCTTTCTAAAGGCCAACTTGGAATCACGTATTCCACTTTTAAATATACCCGCTAATTCCAGCTCTAAGAAAATAATCAGACAAGTGAGCAAAGAATGATCCACAAGGATATTCATCAGAGTGTTTTTCACGAAAACAAAAAATTGGAAAGATCATCAATGTCCGTGAATAGGGAACTGAATAATTAGATTGTAATCCACCTCTCTGATGGAATACTGCCCAGCGACCAGATCAGAGTGGGTAGACGGAGAACAAAGCAGGTCACGTGACAGCGGATACAAAGGGCATTTCTCTGGGAGTGTAATGGTTCGTAGGTGTGTCCGAGCCATGAGTGATGTAGGTGAAGATATTCGCCAGAGTGCTCTCTTAAGGTAGCTTGTATTTTCTCCTTTATACCTTTTTGGATTGATTAATTAATTAATTAGTTAATTAATTAATTATATTGTTACTTAGATTTTTTTTTCCCAGTGTTCCAAGATTCATTCCCCATTCCCCACTCCCCACACCCAGTTTTTTGGATTATTTAAACCAAATTATATACAAACGAGTATAAAGTTATTTTTAAAAAGTTTACTAAAGCTATTTTGTTGTCGTGGTTTGTTAATGTCCAAAGGCAGTTAAGTGCTGAATGGAAACCCGGACAGATGTTCTGCGTCTGGATGTGGCCCAGTGCATGGAGGGACTTCAGTTGGGATTCTCAGCGGGGACAGGAAAGGTGGGGTCCGTCCTGGTGGGGAGGGGCAGGCTCAGAGGACAGCGAAGGGCACACGGTCGGGCCAGTGGACACTGCTCATGGTCAGGGCTCTGGGGGAGCGCGGGTGGGAGGACCAGGAGCGGTAGGCGGAAGAGTAGATGAGGCTGAGTCGCGATGACCCGAAGGCCAGAGGCGGAGGGTGGATTTTATTCGGAAGAGATGGGGAGCGGGGGCAAGGCATGGGTCCTGACCAGGCGTCTCTGCCCTCTTTTGGTGGGTTATTTTCGGGTCTCACTGCTCTGGGCAGGGCGCCTTGGAATGGAGGGGACAAGCTTGAGGAGGAGGGGAACCCTCACACATGAGCACGTTCTTCCCACTTGAAGCCTGCCAGGGCTGTGACATGACCATGACCGAGTCTCTCTCAATCCAGTAGAGCCCGGGCCACCCGGTGATGCATGACGAGAGTTGGTCCTTATGCACCTGCTGGGACTTGGGGAGCCTGAGGAAAGGGCTGGATCCCTGTGGTCAGCAGGCTTTCCCACCCGGGAGCCTAACAAGGACCACGTGCCGCTGCCCAGAGCCATGTGATGGCAGCCCAATGAGGAACCGTGGCATTTCTGTCTTATCATGCTGGGAGCTCCCAGGCTCCAGTCTCCGTGCCCCTGCCGCTTCCCTGGTTGGCTGGAGTTGTACTACAGACATTTTGGGGCGGGGCTTATCCTGTGTACAGCAGGGTATTCAGCAGCATCGTTGACCTCCACCCTCTGCTGCCAGATAGAATGACCCAGATGCCTCCCGCCCCCACCCCGGGGACAACGTCTCCCAGCTGGGCTTCCCAGGACCTCTGTGGCTGACAGCCCCTCTCCAGGACTCAGCACACCTCCAGGGCAGGGTCTCCCCAGCCCCAGCCTGAGCCTGGGGCACAGAAGGGGCTCTAGTGGTTTGTGATGGCTGAAGGTGAGCTCCAGCCCCGCCTTTCCGGGACCTCCTGGATGCTTCTCCGCGTGGCAGTAAGAGCAGCACCCCCCCCCCCCCCCCCCC
>PITA01035747.1:0-10209 GCA_004023965.1 Spilogale gracilis | reverse complement strand
GGAAGACTGGGAGTGGAGAGGAATTGTGTTTCTGCATCTGGTGCAGGAGCGGAGGTGCCTTGTCCGTCTTTACTGCTGAGGTAGCCTTGGCACCTCCTTGGAACTAGCCAGGAAGAACCCTGCGGCGGGAGAGCCCGGCCTTCCCTGGGGCTGCGATGGGGACCGCTGTGTCTCTGCAGAGGCGAATCCCTCACGGGCCTACGGTCCCATCATCAGCAGGGGTCAGAATTGTGATTAGAATCTACATCTGGTGGATTTTGAAAGCCACCTCCACCTCCCCCGAAACACATGGTGTTTCGTGTAACCCAGTCGGGAGGCCTGCTCTCCAGGGTGGGGGCGCCCTTGGCATCTTACCTGGTGTTTGCTTGGGCGGGGCCGGGCAGCCGGCCAGGTTCTGGTCGCCTGGCAAGAATGCGTACCGGGTCACATGCTCTACGGCTGCTCGTGCCCCACAGTGCGTAGTTGACTGGTGGCGATGGGATGGTCTGCAGAGCAAGAAGTCTTGTCTGGCCCTTTCCAGAAAGTTTCACGAAATCTAAATACAAGTGTATCTAGCAAAAGAACTGCAACCCACAAATAGGCCAGCCACCAATCCGAGGAGGAGAGGCTGGGTGTGAAAACTCACCGTAGGCTGTGGGGGAGCATGGTGCTGCCCTTGTTCTCACGAACCATCTGTGGCTTTCACGTGCTTCTCAGCTTTTGTAGACTGTGGTCCCGACAAATGAGCTCTAAGTTGTTCTATGAACATTCGTTTTGCTTATTATTTTGTTTTATTTTTAAGAAAACAACTTCTAAGATAGAGGCACTAAGGTGTTAAACCTACCCCAGCTCTGGGTGTTGTCCATGCAGAATTCACGGGGCTAATGCTGGTCTTTGCAGAGCATCGGCTGGGGCTGGGAGTCCAGCCTAGGTCAGCGATGCAGTTTACTAAATTGTGCATTTATCATTCTGTTAATTTCTCAGCGAACAGCCTAAGAGAAGATTATAAATTCTACCACACTTTCAGCACTGAAATAGCAAAGTTCTTGAAAGTCTCCTTCGGGAAGTTGGTCGTAATGCAGCCTGAGAAATTCCAGTCCAAGTATGAGCCCCGGAGCCATGTGATGGACATCCAGGTGAGCCCTCGGGGCCCCAATAGCCCCAGGTGCTTTGTTGTTGGTATTAAAATTGCAGTTAGTTAACATACAGCAGAGTGTTCGTTCCAGGTGTCTCCGAGTGGTCAGGCTTCTGGAGGACCTGAGGCTCTGATTGGGCTGCTGCCGGTATGGTATCGGGGATTTTGCTCTGTGCCTCACACAGGTGGGGCCTGGAGTGCTTTCCGGGCCCCCTGGCCCCCATGGTGCAGGTGCTGGTTCCCGGGAGGCTGAGGACCCGGAGCGGCCAGCAGCATGGTCAGTGGTGTATTGGGAGGCCAGGGGCTCCCTCTCTGCTCCCGCTGTGAGCCAGCACCAGCCTCCCCCGGCGCCCGGCCACGTGGCTCGGACCCTCGTGTTTGCCGTCGTCCCCGGCAGGACATGCTCCCGTGTCTGAGCTGGGCCTCTTTCGCTGACTGGTGGCTCAGGTGCCGAGCTACGGAGTGAGGGCAGGCCTCCCTTCCCTGGATGGAGCTGTGGAGAGTGGCGCATGGGTTCGGCCTGCTTTTTTTCTCCCAGGCCTACCCAGTCCTCCCCTTCTGAAGGGTGCACTCACCTTGAGAAGGACGGAGGGAATTTGTGGCCCAGGCCAAGCCTGGATGCAGCTCCGTGTCCTGAGTGCTTCACGGGGGCCCAGCACTGCCCTGAGCAGACCTTCATATTTGGAAGAAATCTTGGCTCTCAAAGCCAGAGCTTTCCTTTTTTTTTTTTTTTTTTTTTTTAAGATTTTATTTATTTGACAGAGAAGACAGAGAAACACAGCGAGAGAGGGAGAAGCAGCCTTCCCGCTGAACAGGGAGTCTGATGCAGGGCTCGATCCCAGGACTCGGATCATGACCTGGGCTTGAAGGCAGATGCTTAACGACTGAGCCCCCCAGGTGCCCCCAGAGCTTTCCTTTGATAGCCTGGAATGGAGAGCACTGAGCCGGCTCCCTGGCTCCCACACCCCCTCCAGGAGCAGCCGAGGGGAAGGCCTGGGCCATGACCCTCGCTGTTTGGGCAGAGGGCTCTCATGGGACCTAGGGGAGATGGGAAGGTGGGGTGAGCCCCATGTGTGCCACGGGGAGCCGCCACCCTCTCTGATCCATTTTTGTGAACTGGGAACACCCGGGCTGCTGGAGAGGCTGCCCTGGATCTTCCTGACTTCCACGAGTCCTGAGCCCCACGGCCCTTCTCAGAGTCTCATGTACATCTGTTCATCTGTGGCCGCTCAGGCTCAGGGCCCCTCTACCCTGGATGTCTGGTGGCTGCCCATCTCCTGTTCTATCCAGCTCCTCTCCTTTTATCCCTAGGTACTGAGCCTGGGTGCAGAGATGGGTGCCGCAGACCTCAGCAATCAGGCACCATTCTGGGTGGTGTGCATGTTCCCAGGAAAGGGGTCTGTAGCTTTCGATAGGTTCTTGAAGGGGTCCTTGATACTCTTTCCTTTCAGTGGATCAGTATTACTTACGTACCACCCTTATTGCAAAAATTATTTAAGACTGCTTTGTAGACATCATACAACACAGTAAAATGCAGTTTTTTAAAAAGTGGATATGGAGGGGCACCTGGCTTGCTCAGTTGGAGGTGTGTGCGACTCTTGATCTCAGGGTCCTGAGTTTGAGCCCCACAGTGGGCATAGGGATTATTTTAAAAAGTAATAAAAAGGGGCACCTGGGTGGCTCAGTTGGTTAAGCAACTGCCTTCGGCTCAGGTCATGATCCCGGAGACCCGGGATCGAGTCCCACATCGAGCTCCCTGCTCAGCGGGAAGCCTGCTTCTCCCTCTCTCACTCCCCCTGCTTGTGTTCCCTCTCTGGCTGTGTTTCTCTCTGTCAAATAAATAAATAAAATCTTAAAAAAAAAAAAAGTAATAAGATAAAAGTGGATTTGGAATTCAGAACAGAGGGAAGACAAAGGCAGAGCAGGTAGGAGGAAGTCCCCCTTGAAAGGCAGCCCGAGAAGCACTGCGGCGAGAAGGAAGCAGCTCTTTGCAGGACGTGAGGCCGGCTCTTCCCCAGAAGTCAGGGTCGGCCTGTGGCTGGGAAATACTCGGCTGCACAGCGGCTTGCCCTAGGCTCATTCCACTTTGCTCCTGACTTTGCTTTCTGAGTGGCGGGCAGTTTGGGGGCTGTCCTGACTAGAGATGCCCCACGGCTCTGCTGACCTGCTTGCCCGCTTTACCAGCACTTCCCCTCACCACCACCCTCCCCGTACTCTCGGGCCACATCCTCTGTGCTTTGTCCCCTGTGTGGCTCCTGCTGATTCCTCCGCTGAGGCACCTACTTCCTCCCACCTGGCAAGTCCTGCTGTCCCATCCCGACGGGGCTCGGGCCCACGGGGGAGCCTGTGGTGTTCACCAACCACTTCCAGCTCTGCAGCCTGGGCGAGCCACTCAGCTTGGCCGTGCCTCAGTTTCTTCCTCTGTAGCATGAGATGGCAGTGCCCGCCCTTGGGTGCTTGTGAGGCTGGTGTCTGGAGGATCTGGCTCAGCTTGAGCTGAGGGCCCTGCATGACCTTTGGGGAGTCACCCCAGCTCCGTGTCCCCAGGCCACTGCCACTGTGCCCGGCTGGTCGTGGATGCTGCATACGTGTCTGTTGGGTTCATCTCTGGAAGACACCCAGGAAGCCTTAGGAACCCACCTTAAGAGCCAGTGCTGTTGAGCCTGTCCAAGGACGGCCGCTTGGTGCTAGACCCCTGAGCCCTCGAGGCCCGGTTGTCCTGGCTTCATCTCAGGAGGGGTGACCCCCAGTGGAGCAGCCTCCAGGCCCTGCTGCCCTGTCTGGCTTTGTGGTCTCACCTGAGACTGTGCAGGGCTGTGGTGTAACGGGTGGTCATGGCGTGGCATCTCAAGGTACAACTCAGCCCAGCATGGCTGCCCACCAGCTGTGCGCACGTGGGCCTCCCTCCCTCCATCCCATGGGCTGTGTTGTCCTGCTTGGTGAAACCCCGGGGAGTGTTGTGAAGATCAGATGAGGGGAGATGGGTCGTTGTGCTGCTCTCGGGACGCCTGCCTTCCCCCAGCGGTTTCAGCCAACACTGACAGTGAGCCCAGACCCAGAGGAAAGGGCACGTGGTATCCGCAGTGGCCCGAGAAGCTCACTTAGGGGTCACTGGAGTAAAGGGGCCCCCAAAGAAGCAGGGAATTACCCGGTTCACGCTCCTAGAACAACTCACCTTCAGATGGCTCCTTCCCCACGCCTGGCCCTTCAGAGCAGACGTCCCTCTCCTCAGCAGTGGCAGCAGAAGGTGGGGCGACGCGAGCCCCACTTCTGCCCCTCACCTGTCCGCGCTTTTTTGCAGAGCTCCACGGAGGGGTCAGCCATCAAGGAACATGTGTTGAAGCACACCTTGCCGCTGGTGGGGCACCGCAAGACCTCCAACGACGCCAAGCGGTACACGCGGCGCCCCCTGGTGGTCGTCTACTACAGCGTGGACTTCAGCTTCGATTACAGAGCTGGTGAGAGGCCGCGCGCCCCCCGCCGCCCCTCCATCAGCTGGGGCACTCGCATTTAGGAGTCCTGCCCCCAGGTCCCTAGAGATTGGTGGCTAGGGTGGATTTTTTTTTTTAATTTATGGCTTCAAGGTAGTTTGCTTTCTGTGGTGCCACGTAGCCCCTTTTTAGCACATGGGGAACTTGGTGCAGAGTCCAGAGCCCTCTCAGGAGGCCACCAAAGCCTGGAGGCTTTCAGGGGCTGTGGAGCCGAGACTAGGCCCACCCCGACCCTCAGGCAGGGAGAGGCTCATGCCCTCGGGCTCACTGGGCTTTTGACCGCGGTGCACCTGCTCACAGAGGGGGCTTTTCAGAAATGCTTCTCTCTCCAAGTTAGGCATGAGCCTGAGCAGAGACTGAGCCGCCGACTCCTCACCTTGGTCTCTGCAGCTCAGCCCACAGTGTTCTCTGCCATTTCAGCTACCCAGTTTTGGCGGAACAAAGTCCTAGAAGTGGCCAAGGACTTCCCTGAGTACACCTTTGCCGTGGCTGACGAGGATGACTTCGCCACGGAGGTGAAGGACCTGGGGCTCAGTGAGAGTGGGGAGGATGTCAACGCCGCCATCCTGGACGAGGGTGGGCGGAAGTTCGCCATGGAGCCCGACGACTTTGACTCTGACACTCTTCGGGAGTTTGTCAGAGCTTTCAAAAAAGGTGAGGCTTGGTCGTGCCTCTTCGGTGCCTGGTCATGCTTCCCCTGGCTGGGCAGGGGGACACCCGGCGCTCCAACCCCATCTCCCCCACTTACTTATTCTGCTGAGCCTGGTCGTGGGTTTCCCTCCTATACCCGAGGGATGGGGAAACAGACGTGGAGAATCTCTTTTGCTTGCTTTCTTTTTTATAATAATAATTTAAAAAAGGTATATGTCTTGGAAATTTCAAGAAGCCTTATTTTATTTTTAAATATCTTATTTATTTGAGAGAGAGTAAGCAGATGAGCTGGGGGTTGGGGGAGAGGCAGATGGAGAGGGAGAGGCAGACCCCCATTGAGCAGGGAGCCCAGTGCAGGGCTCGATCCCAGGACCCTGGGGTCATGACCTGAGCTGAAGGCAGACATTTTTTTTTTTTTTTTTTTTTTAAGATTTTATTTATTTGACAGAGAGAAACACAGCCAGAGAGGTAACACAAGCAGAGAGAGTGAGGGAAGTAGAAGCAGGCTTCCTGCCAAGCAGGGAGCCTGATGCGGGGCTTGATCCTAGGACTCCAGGATCATGACCTGAGCCAAAGGCAGACACTTAATGACTAAGCCACCCAAGCGCCCCCAAAGGCAGACTCTTTTTTAAAAAAAAAAAAAAGATTGATTTATTTATTTGACAGAGAAAGATCACAAGTAGGCAGAGAGGCAGGCAGAGAAAGAGGAGGAAGCAGGCTCCCCGCCGAGCAGAGAGCCCGATGCAGGCCTTGATCCCAGAACCCTGGGATCAACCTGAGCCAAAGGCAGAGGCTTTAAACCGCTGAGCCACCCAGGCACCCTCCCAAAGGCAGACTCTTAATCGACTGAGCCACCCAGGTGCCGCAAGAAGTCTTATTTTAAAAATATTTAAAGCAAAACAGGCTTTTGTACCAAGAAATGAATTCTGTATGCATGAAAAACTTGCTTTGAGGCATTAGAGTATCTTTATCGATCTGGTTGAGCCCAGTGGCCCAGTTTCCTGCCATGGGCCAAGTGGTGAGCAGACTTTGTCCCGCCATCTGCCATGTTCTCTGTGTTTCTGCCCACCGACGACGCTTCCTGGCTGCCCACTCTCCCAGCAGCCCCTTTGCACCGGGTGGCACCTCTGCTGGGACAGCCTCACTGGGTGGGACCTGGCAGCCCATCAGGCATGGGGTGTGACCGTTGGCATCCCCTCTGGCCTCTTTGGGGACTGGGAAGGTAGAAGAGGTGAGGAGAAGAGGTGAGGAGGTGGCACTCACACTGCTCCCCTGCTTGCTTCCTTGGCAGGAAAACTGAAGCCGGTTGTCAAATCCCAGCCGGTGCCCAAAAACAACAAGGGGCCTGTCAAAGTTGTGGTGGGGAAGACCTTTGACTCCATCGTGATGGACCCCAAGAAGGACGTCCTTATCGAATTCTATGCACCGTGGTGCGGGCACTGCAAGCAGCTGGAGCCTGAGTACACCGCCCTCGGCAAGAAGTACAAGAACCACAAGAATCTGGTCATCGCCAAGATGGACGCCACTGCCAACGATGTCACCAACGACCGCTACAAAGTCGAGGGCTTCCCTACCATCTACTTTGCCCCCAGTGGGGACAAAAAGAACCCAATTAAATTTGAGGACGGAAACAGAGATCTGGAACATTTGAGCAAGTTTGTAGAAGAACATGCCACAAAACTGAGCAGGACCAGGGAAGAGCTTTGAAGGCCTGGAGCTGAGGCCTGGCAGGCAGGAGGGACCACACAGCGCGGCCCCCGCAGCCGGTGGCCAGAGCCCCCAGGAAGCCATGCGGCTGGCGGGTTAGCACGAGGGCAGGGTCTCTTTGGTTTGTAATTTTTTTTTTTATACTCTGGGGTTTCACCTCATGCTCTGAATACTGAATAGGTAAGAATGACTCCGTAGATTAGCCCAGATTTTTACAGAGGATACATCTATTTTTACCATTATTTGGGGTGTGATTTTTTTTTTAACCATCTATTTTCTTTAATATATTTCTCCAAAGCAGATAAGTTGAATCTCTTCTGTATGAATGTTTTTTCTTTTAATTTTAAGAAAATTTTCGCCAAATCACATTGATTTTGTTTGTTTTTTGGGGTTTTGTTTTTGTTCTTGTTTTTGCCTTTTATTTTACTGTTCTCTGAGGAATTGCCCGCTGGAGAAGATCTGACTGTCCATGTGCTTTAGTTTCCCTTCTTCCTGTACGGCATAAGGAACTGTCACCGAGCACCCTGCCAGGGATGACATCTCAGCCCGACCTGTGGGCCGCCACCCAGGCCGGAGAGAGGCAGCATCTCTGTGTAGGACAGGGCGTCACGTGCCTTCTGCCTTCGAGCCAAGGACTGGGGGGGCGAGGAGGGGTTCCCAGGTCCCCCAGGGGGAGAGGCCCCCCCCCCCGCCTGGGATAGGCAGCCCCACCCCTTTGGAATCAATACTGCTTGAGGAGAGCTTACCTAGGGCACAGGTGGATACTTAGGGTGATGGAAGAGGTAGGGTAGGCTGTCGTGATGGAATAAAACAATTATTGAGAACTAAGCTTCATAACTGTTGGAGAACATCTCCATCCTGGAGCTGTGGCCGAGTTGACCTGGGTTTGGCGGGGAGGGCTGGCCATCCTGCGGTGCGTGTTGCCTCAGATACTGGCCTGGCCCGGGGATGGGGTGTCCTCCTGACCAGGGTGGAGGGCATCGGGCGTCTCCACCCCTGGCGTGTGGAGGTGAGCGGTGGCGTGTTCCTGCGGGAGGTGGCGGGGATAGAGGCTGCGGAGACTGTCCCGAGTGCTCCAGGGGTGGGGTGGCTGAGAGAGGGACAGGGCCGCCCCGACACTGAGGTCCCCAGGGGACTCATGAGTGACCGGAGCTTCGTTCCAGCGGTTCTATTCACCAGCATAGGCCGTCTCCACCTCCCCTATCCCGGCACTCACCTGCTCCCAGCTTAACTGAAACAAAAGTGAGGAAGGTGAACATTCGAGCTGGCGGCAGCCCTTTCAGCAGGAATGTGTGATCATGGCAGGGGCTGGCTGGGGGCCAGGAAGCCAGTCTTGGGGAGAGGCAGCTTAGGGGAGCCTTCCCAGAGGATCTGCTTTCCAGTTGAGTTCAGGCGTAGGTGGACTGGTCCTTTAGGTTGTGGGAGGACGGTCGTCTCTGGCAAGTTCTTTGAGTGGCGGGTGTGACAGGTCGTCTCTACCCCACTCGGCGGTCTCTTCACGGGGAGCACACGTGGGCCCCCCGTCAGGGACTGGGTGTCAGTAGACTCAGGAGGGAAGGTGGGTCTGGGGCCTGAAGACTTCATCCAGCCCCGCGGTGTCTTCCCTGGGTTTCCAGGCCACTCGGGGAGCTGTCATGCAGTCTAAGCAGGGCCCCGAGGAAGAGACCTGGGCTCTCAGAGGGAGTCGTGTGGTTTCCTCTGAATTGATGGTTCCAGAAAAGCCTTTCTTTCTGAAGTGGTGAGACCTGGAGCCTGGTGAAGGGTAGGAACACGAAAGTCTTGCTTCTCAGCGTGGTCGTGGGCCCAGCAGCTTGGCACTCCCTGGACGTTTGTCAGAAACAGATCCTCAAGCTGCCCCCAGACCTAAGAAACGGGAATCTACATTTTTCTTTCTTAAGATTTTAATTTTAAGTAGTCTCTACACCCAACGTGGGGCTTGAACTTATAACCCTGAGATCAAAAGTCACCCACTCTACTGACCGAGCCAGCCAGGTTCCCCTCAGAATGCCAGGAGATTCACGTGCTCATTGAAGTTTGAGGAGCACCAGGCAGAGGCCCTGAGGCAGAAGTCAAGACGTGTTCAGTTCTGAAATACAATCTGGAAACCTAATTGCCAGAGATAGCCTTGACGGAGTGATCTGGCCCTACCTTGACTACAGAAAGTAGGCCCCCTGGGAGAGAGTGGACCCCCAGATCGGTTAGGAAGCTTGTAGAAAGGAGCCGGGCAGGAAGTGGATTCCGGTCTCCATGACCCGGGCCATGGTGAGGAGTGGGTTCGGGGGTGTGGGAGCCTAGAGAGCCACACGGCCCCAGACGGGGAGCCAAGAGGAGATGGAGGAGGTGAACTTGCCCTCGCGCTTGTGAGGGGACAGGCATCAAGCGGCAGTTCAGACCCAGGAGACCCCTGGCGGGTGTGAGGGGCTGGAGGCTGGGCCTCGGCCGGGAAGCCTGGAGCCCGACCTCTGAGCATCCTGGTGGGGACCACCCGGAGCAGGGATAAGGTACGATCAGATTGAGATTCCAGTAATGAGTGACAGCTGGTACTTAAGGGACGCTCGGCAAAAGCCAGACCCGCTGCTCAGAAGTGTTGCGGGGTCACAGGCTGCGGTGATCTGTGCGGTGCGCACAGCTGTGCTCATTCCTCTGCCTGAGAAAGCGGGGAGGGCGGGGTTGGCCCGGCACGTGCAGTGGGCTTTTGGGGGGGACCAGTCACTGGGCTGTGGCTTCCCCCTTGTAGAAAACCCAGTCTGGTAGCAAGGGAGCCCAGGCGGGCTGCAGGGAGACGGCTGCTCTTGGGGAACCGGCTCTAGCGCGCTAAGGAGCGGGAGCTGCGGGGCCCGGGGCTGATGGGAAGTTGAGGGTGGGCGAGGGCCCCGGGAGCCCGGTTGACCTCCAGGTCTCTGAGCTGGGGTTTTGTTACTTAATTAGAAAGCGTCTCAAGCATGCGCAGAAACGAGAATTGTATCCTCACCGCCTCCTGCACCCCACCCACTTAGACCGAGGACCAACAGTTTGCTGTGTTGTCTTTACCTGTGGATCCCCCTTCTTTCCGCGAATGACCTACCCCAGGCCCGTCCTTTCCCCCCTGCACACCTGAGAATGCTTTTCCTACCGAAGCACACGGTGAGTTAGCACAGCTGCCGAAATAAGGGATTTCACGTCGTACCCAGTCCGTGATAAGATGTGCCCGGTTCTTCCTAAAACGGCTCTTCCCCGTCGGTCGGTGAGGCTCCTCAGTGAGCAGGG
>PITA01035746.1:0-10198 GCA_004023965.1 Spilogale gracilis | reverse complement strand
GGGGGGGCTTCAGCACCCCGCTGGGGGTCGTAGGCCGCGCCCGGCCAGGCAACCGAGACTCACCGGCTATGGCCTGTCTTAGGAAGAGCCCACCTGGGAAAAGGGCAGAGGCTCTCTGGGCGCCCTCCGGGCGGGGGGTGAGAACTCTGGGGGCAAAGGGGCTGGGGGTTCTGGAGAGTAAGTTGGAGCCTGCGGGCGGTGGCGGGGGAGCCGGCTAAGCACCAGGTGCCGGAACGGCCGCACGCGGTGTCTGCAGAGCCCTGTGTCCTGGGATGCGGGCCCGCGGCCTCTCCGTGGAGCCGAGCTGCCCAGAGGCCGGAGCGCATCCTCGGGCGTGTGGCTCCCGCTCCTGCCTTGACGGCTGCCCCCCTCCCCGTCTTCCTCCGTCTTCCTGCAGCCAGTTCATGAGCTCCGCCTCCTTCATCGCCAGCCCGCCCTGCGCGGACACCAGCTACGGACCCTCCACCACCACCCCTAGCTTCCTGCCAAAGACGGGCGACTTTCCTCAGGTAGGGACCTCAAGCCGCAGTCCCCCTGCTTTCCCCGTGTGGGGGCGGCCCTGGCTGGGCTCCTGGGGAGCTGCGGTCTGTACTTGGGAAGAGCTGCTGCCCCTCGGCCTGAGGGCGCCCCGATGGCAGCCCTGCGTGCAGGTCTGCCCCGGCAGGGCTGGAGGGCTGGAGGCCTGTCATCGGCTTGCCGCTGGAGCCCCTGGTGATTTGTGGGAAAGCATGGGGGAGCGCTGGATCCGTTTTCCCTAAACCGCGGCGCCTTCCTCTCCTGGGTGCAGCCCCCCACCGCGTGCTTGCTCCGTCCTGGCGCCCCATGCCCCGTGCCCCTGGCCGGAGCAGTGTCATGACACGTGGGTGCCATCGTGGGCGTTGAGGAGCCCAACAGGGGCTGTTTGTAGAGTGTAGCGCACCCCTCCCAGAGGAGGAGACACGTGTGGTTTCCTTCTGGGGGGGAGGCCGGTGGGCCCCTCCAGCAAGTCTGCCGACGCGGACCTTGAGGGCCAGGCGCCACCAGGATGTGCTTGGTGGGGGAGCCCAGCGGGAGCTAGGGTTGGGCTGGGGCGGCGTCCTGGTGTTGTTCGCTTTCACCACAGCTGGGGTTCCCCAGCGCACAGTTTGGGGACTGTCCAGCCTGCGGCCCCAGGGCCTCAGCTCCCCGGAGCCCCAGCGTTCCGCGTACAGCGGGGGCTTGCAGGCCCACCGGCGGGCAGTCTGGGAGGATGCAGCTCAGGCCCACCAGCTGGAATACGCTGGGCCCAGACCAGGTGGGTTCCGACCGGCTCCCTCCACGGGGAGCCTGGCCAGTGTCCCTGCAGCACCCCACGGGCACCTGGAGCCAAATCCAAGAATGGGAGCCCCCTTAGAAACAGGATCTTTGCAGATGTGACTGGTTAAAGCTGGGGAGGAGGGCATCGTGGAGCAAGGTGGTCCCAGACCCGGTGGGTCCTTGGAGAGCCAGAGGACACGGGAAAGCCCAGGACAGCGGCGGCGGCCAGGGAGCCCTGCAGCCCCAGGCAAGGCTGCTGGGAGCTCCGCGGGGCGGGGAGGGCCTCCCCCTGCAGCCTGCTGGAGGCCTTCCCCCGGCACGTGTGCCCGGCACAGCTGCAGGAGCACGCGCGTGTGTGTTTCAAGCCCCCTCCCATCATCTTGAACCCCGTGTGGCCCCCCAGGAAGGGGATTGGCTGGGCCTGGAGGACATGTGAGCACAGTGGGCTCAGCGGGCCCTCGGGGGCTTGCAGGCCTCGTCTGGCCCCCAGCCCTCCGTGGGAGAGGGACGGGAGGTCCCTGTGGCGGTGGCCCACCAGCCTTTCCGGGCGTGCTTGGTTTCTCCTGCCAGCCGCTGCCGCGCAGGCACACGCTGGCCGCTCCGGTCCGGCAGCTGGGAAGCACCTGTCCCCACGCCAGGGTGTGCGGGGAGCCCCTGCCTGAGTCTGCCGTGCCCGCTCTGAGCTCCGATTGAGTTCCTCCACGCGGGTCCCAGGCACGGCTCCACGACCAGACGCGGCGTCTCGTGATGCCGTCTCCCCTGCCGGGGCGTCACCTGCTCTCCAGGCGAGGAAGCTGAGGCTCGCGGGCGCAGGAGCCCCAGCGCTGGGGGCCGCCCACTGTTCCCGTGTCTCCCCGCGTGTGGGGGGCGCTGCCAGTCACGCCTCCGAGGTGGAGCCCGGCCGCGTCCGGCCTGCACTTGGGTGCCGAGCGCCTGCTGGGCTCCGCAGCGGCCGCCGCGTGGGGCCAGCTCACACCCGGGTCTTTCTTCTAAAGCAGCACAACCTTTGGCAGACAAGATCTCCTCCCGGTGCTAAGTGTGGGGTCAGAGTTCAGTCGGGCTCGTGGGTCCTGAGGCCCCGTTAGCCTCTTCCACCTCCCTCGTGACCCCTGGGCCTGCAGGCCACACTAGGAAGGGCCAGACCCAGTGAGCCTCAGCCAGTGGGCCCACTGCAAACACCCTCTGCTCCTGATTGACCGAATGACGCCACCATGATGACCAGCAAAGTGACAGCCTCGAAGACATCCCTGTCCTGGTCCCAGGAGCTAGGATGTGTCCCCTCATGTGGCAAAGGGGACCTTGTCACAGCCCCCGAGGTGGAGGTGACCCTGGGGTCCCAGGGGTCCCGGCGTCCTCACCAGGTCCTCACAGAGGGAGGCAGCGGGTGGGAGTCCCAGAGACGGGCAGACCCCGCGCTGTTCGCAGGGAGGATGGAGGGGGCAGGGCAGGAGCGGGGTCTCCTGGGGGGAAGGTAGCTTTCTGTTTGGGACTTCTGATTTCCAGGACCGTAAGGTGATGTATGCGTGCTGTGTTGAGCTGTGAGGTTTGTGGTAGCTTATTACAGTAGCAGGAAGAGACTGACAGACACACCAGGTGAAGCCCCTGTGTGGCTTGTGGCATGTTCTAGAAATGTTCTCCGCTGTGCTAGAGATCAGAAGGAATTGGACCTGGGCTGCAGCCAGGAGTGACCATAAACCTATGGGCCTTAACATACCTCTTGCTAACTAAACCTAAGCTCTGAGTTTCCTGGTAGCCAAAGCAAAAAGAGAAAGGAGATGAGCTGTGTCACTCCTTTGCCTACAAGAGAAGGCTTCTCTCCCAGTCTCCTTTGGGGTGTGGAGCAGTCCCTGGGGCCAGCATCCCACCCCCATCTCTCCAGGGAGGGCATTTGGACGGGGTTTCCAGGCCTGTGCCTAGTCTTGGCTCCAGCTTCACAGTCTGAGGGTCTTTGTTCCTTCCGTTGTGATGAGGGCTGAATCACTGAACACTGGGGAGACTGGCTGCCTCCCTCGGTTCCCTGCAGGAGTCAACCCAGACCTGGGGCCGCTGGCGGCAGGTTGACCATGCTTCTGTAGGGACGTCTCTGAGTTGTTTTGTTTTGTGTTTTAATTTTAATTTTGACTTTATTTTTAAGTAAACTCTGCACCCAAAGTGGGGCTTGAACCCCAAGATCAAGGGTCACGTGCCCTACTGACGCAGCCTGGGATTCCCGTTTTCTAGCTGCCCGGTGGGGCCGACATCTTGCAGGACCCTCCTGTCGGGAATGCACGAGGTCAAAGCTGACCCTCACGCTGAGGCCGCTCTACCCCTGGCCCCAGCGCGCCCCCACTGCCGCAGCCCAGAGCGCAGGGAGCCCAGCGATGGAGGGCTCGTGCACCCAGGGCTCGTGAAAATGCCAGGTCTGATGCTCTTTTCTGTATATGTGAGGACTTTTGTGACAAAACGAGTCTCACGGTACTTCGGGTTCACGGGGAGGTTGGGAAACCAGTAGCAGCCCGCCTCGAGCAGCCTCTCCTGGCCCGTTCTCGTTGGTGCAGCTGCGGTCCGTCATCATGACGTGGCCAGCGGACCAGAGCGCCCTGCCTGGAGCACGGAGGCCCCCACAGCGAGCTGGCCCCCCTGCAGGCTGGCCTGGGGCCTGCGCGCTTCCCAGGGGTTCTTTGTTCTTGGCAGGAGTCCCACAGGGGGGACGCTGAGGCCTTGTCGGGCGTCACCTGTGTGCCTGCCCCCTGTGCGTGTGTCTTCCTGCAGGCCGTGCCGACAGGGAGCCCTGGTCGGGGCGGCAGCGCCGGGGCCCTCCGCCGTCCACAGTCAGAGTGCTGCTATGTTCCCCTCTCCCCCGGGGGTGCGTCCGGGTTGTCGGAGACGCTGATCCCTCGTGGGGATAGGGATGGGGACGGGCTTCCTCACGCGCGAGTGGATGTGCCCTGCAGCGGCCGGCAGCACGGTGCCTGTCCAGCAGACGTCACTGTCCCTGCTCCTCATCTGTTGGCCGGCCGGAGGTCTTCCACGGGGAGCGCCGGCCCTTCCCTGACTCAGCCACCTGCGTGTGACACGACGGGCCCCAGTTAGGCGCTGCACGCTTCACTGCTCCGCGCAGGCTGCCGGGAGTGCCCGTCTCGCCGCGTGGCCCCTGCGTAGCCATCAGGGATGGCCCGGGCTCCGTCGCGAGACCCCGCCTCAGGCCTTACACCGCCTGCCTCCCCAGGGGAGGGCCTCCTGTGACCGTGGTGGGCATGAGCCCCTCCGATCCTCCAGCTCACACTGGTGCCCCCAGTAGTTGAGGGGCCCTCCTCGGGGGCTCCCACCCCCAGGTTTCGTGAGAACATGGCTTTTCTTTTATTCTTTGCTTTTAAGATGTGATTTGCAAAACATACAATTCAGTGACTTTTAGGAAATTCAGAGGATTCTACAACTATCATCTCTGTGTAATGCCAGAGTGTTCCATCGCCCCGAAAGGAAACCCCATATCCAATGGCTGTCATGCCCCACTCCTCTCCGCTCCCCACCCCCACCCCCGGCCCCGCAAGCCCCCTTCCCGTCCACGGAGGAGCCTGGTCTGGGCGTGTCCCACACGTGGACTCACACCCTGTGGGGCCTCTGTGTCTGGTTGCCTCCCTGCGCATGCTGGGCTCGGGGTCCGTCCCTGGGGCGGCGCAGGTGGGCACCTGGCTCCTGCTGGTGGCCGAGGACCGCCCCCACACGCGGGACACACTGTGCGTGTGCCCTTCAGCAGACGGGCATCTGGGCGGTCCCCACGATGGGATTCAGGGGCTGCGAGCTGTGCCGCTGTGCACATTCGCGGACAGGTCTTTGTGCGGACGTGTTCCAGGTGGGCTGAACCTGACTGCGGCGGATGTTTGGGGACAGGTTGAGGTCAGGGTTGGGGGTGAAGGCTCAGTACTGCCGACCACCTCTCCAAGGCCTCGTGCCTCCAGGCCCTCCCCTGCATCCCCCCACCCTGGTATCTCTGGGGTCCTGCTTGTGGGCGTGGCCGCTCGCCCGCCCTCACTGCCGCCCTGCCCCTGCCCCCAGGTCCTCCTGGGCCCTGAACATCCTGTCTGGACTCTGGGGCGGGACCCCTCATTCCATGAGTGAGGCAGGCATCCGCCCTGAGGGTCCCGCCGGCATCTCGGGTGGGCCTGCCCCCGCGCAGTGAGGACACACTCTGTCTGCGGCCCGGGGCTTCTGGGAAGCCAGGATGAGGTCACAGCTCAGAAAAGTGCAGAGTCTCAGCAGTTCCCCCCCTGAGGAGCAGGATTTCAGCCGGGGTCAGCGGTCCCGGCACTGCCCTCGCAGGCCCCCAGTACTTACTGGCACCAGCAGCAAGAGGCAGCAAGACGCTCCTTCTCTGAGGAAGCCCCCTGCTCCACACTGGGCCGCGGCCAGGACCCCCCAGACCACAGAGGGCCGCAGGCCACGGGGAGCAGGAGCACGGGTGTCCCCCGAGGATCGCCGCGCAGAAGCCGGGGCAGCCAGGAGCCCGCGATGCAGTGAGTGGTGGCCAGGTGTATGGAGAGTGGCCCCTGTAGAAAGCCCTGGGTTGGGGTTCAGACCCCCCAACTGTAACACCACAAAGTGCTCAGGACCAGTTGTCCCCACGGCAGTGGGCTATAACAGCCGCTGCTTAGGGGGCCTTGTGAGCTGGCCGCCCCCACCAAGCCCCACAAAGGGGTGACCTAGAACCACAGGGAGCATACCCCCATGGAACCGGGCTCGGGTGCCCCAGACCCTGGTGTGGCGGGCCCCGGGGGAGGGTCCCTCCTGCCTCTCCCGGCTCCGGGGGCTCCGGGCGTCCCTGGGCGTGTGGCCGCGTCGCTCCAGTGCCTGCCTCGGCGGCGTGTGGCTGCCTCCCCCTGCGACCGTTACGAGGACACCCGTCACTGCATCACGGCCTCCCCTCTCCTGTGTGACCTCACCTGAGCTATGTGCGAAGATCCCGTGTCCAATCAGGTCCCGTTCGCAGGTCCCTGGGGCGGGAGTTGAGCGTGAGTCTTCAGGGGATATGATGCACCCCTCAACAGGAACATCCCAGCAGCGAGGCGTGCCTGAGGGGAACCCGCAGTGCCCAGCCCCCCCTTCTGCCCCGTGTCCACCCCCACTCACCGTAAGTGGGTGACCCAAAGCCCACCTGGGCACCAGCTTTCTGTGAGGCGGGGAGGAAAGGTGGGCAGAGCCCCAGAACAGACTGGGGGTTCTTGGGAAACACAGGGCAGCTGGGTCATGCCTGGCCACAGGACAGAGGATCAGCCCGGGATCAGAGGGGGCCCCGCAGACAGCTCCCAGCTCCGAGGCAGCCGGACGGGGTCAGGGCCAGTCGTGTCCTCGGTGGTGGCCTTGCTCACACGTGTGCCTAGGCCACTA
The DNA here is from genome assembly GCA_004023965.1 of Spilogale gracilis. NCBI lineage: Eukaryota > Metazoa > Chordata > Mammalia > Carnivora > Mephitidae > Spilogale > Spilogale gracilis. The sequence continues at coordinate 3,559 of PITA01035746.1, read as the reverse complement.
CGTTTGACTTCCATCAGGGCCCCTGCCCAGGTCCCCGCTCAGCCCCTGCACCTCGATCCAGGTGCGCAGCGAACACACAGCCTGTGGCGCCAGCGGGCCAGGGCAGCCAGGTGCCCAGCAGGTGCCGGCCTCCCTGTCCTCGAGGCCGCCTGTGCCCGTCAGCCAACTGTCTGGCTCCGGGATCTGGGGGACGGATAGTCAGGTCAGAAGCTGCGCAGAAACCCAACGAACTCCCCGGCAGTTAGATGCGGCCGCGAGAACTGTGCGTGTACTTGGGGTGTCTCTCCGGACTGGTTCCTGGTGATTGTTTTAAACCTCAGTCCAAAGCCATGTGCCTCGAAATCCACGCTTTGGGGTGTCTGGTGGGCTCGGTCTCTCTTTTTTTTTTCATAAAGATATTTTATTTTTATTACTTAAAGATTTTATTTATATATTCGATTGAAACAGCGAGAGAGGGAACACAAGCAGGGGGAGTGAGAGAGGGAGAAGCAGGCCTCCCGCTGAGCAGAGAGCCCGACGTGGGGCTCGGGTCTGGGACCCCGGGATCACGACCTGAGCCAGAGGCAGATGCTTAACGATTGAGCCCCCCAGGCGCCCCAAGTGTGTGACTCTTAATATCAGGGTCTTGAGTTTACCCCATGTTGGGTGTAGAGACTATTTACAAAAGAAAATGAGTGACTAGAAACTGTTTTTTGAAAATAAAATAGGACGCCTGGGTGGCTCAGTGGGTTAAGCCTCTGCCTTCGGCTCAGGTCATGATCTCGGTCCTGGGGTCGAGGCCCGCGTCGGGCTCTCTGCTCAGCAGGGAACCTGCTTCCTCCTCTCTCTGCCTGCCTCTCTGCCTACTGTGATCTCTCTCTCTGTCAAATAAATAACATCTTAAAAAAAATAAAATAGAATCCACCTTTTTAAGGTAAATTCACAGGGTTGTATACCCACCAGCTCATCCAGTTCTAGAACATTCCATCACCTTCAGAGGAAACCTCTGTCACCGGCCCCCCAGCCCCCACGAGCCCCCTTCCCCTCCGTGGGCGTGTCACCCGCGTGGACTCCCACCCCATGGGGCCTGCCTGGTCTGGCTCCCTCCCTGCGTGTCGGGGGCTCAGGGTCTGTCCCTGGGGCGGCGCGTGCGGGCGCCTGGCTCTGTCCGTGGCGGGGGCGCTCCCGCGGGGGGCAGGGACCACACCCACCCACGCAGGGACGCTGGGGTCGTGGCCCCTTTTGGCAGCGGTGACTAGAGCCGCTGCGGGCTCGGTGGGACGTGCGTTTCTGTGTCTCTGGGCCGTGTACCCAGCCGTGGGCTTGCAGGGCCATCTGGTGACTCCGTGCGCAACTTTTTTTTTTTTAAAGATTTTATTTATTTATTTGACAGAGAGAGAGAGAGAGCGCGCGCGAGAGAGATCACAGGTAGGCAGAGAGGCAGGCAGAGAGGAGGGAAGCAGACTCCCTGCCGAGCAGAGAGCCCCATGCGGGCCTCGATCCCAGGACCCTGAGATCATGACCTGAGCCGCAGGCAGAGGCTTTAACCCACTGAGCCACCCAGGTGCCCCCTGTGCGCAACTTTTCGAGGAGCGGTGTGACTATCCTTGAAGAGACCGTCCCGCGTCACGTCCCCGCCAGCGTGGCGGCCGGCTCTGGTGTCTCCACGTCTTGTCCGCCCTTGTCCCTGTGTGTTGGGGTCGGTCCGGTCCGGCAGTCCTGGCGGCCAGGAGGTGGTGTCTCCCTGGCTCTGGTTTGCATTTCCTGCTCCCAGCAGGGCTGCATGTCCTTCTGTGGGCTTCCCGCTGCTGCTGCTTTCCCTTCTCCACACACTGCTGGGGCTGTGAGGTGCAGGCAGGACGGGACCCCCACAGAGGCCTTGTTGCACTCCCTCGTTGTCCTCCAGCCCCCGGGTCCCTGCCCTGCTGGAGCCCCACGGGGGTCCCTCAGCCCCGAGCGCTCATGCAGGGAGCCTAGCCATGCAGCTGTTGTTCCCCGAGGGTCAGGGCGTTGCAGGGCGCTTGTGCAAGGTGCCTGACCGTACTCGCTCTACCCAGCAGGCCTGCCTGGGTCCCGCTCTCTGTGCAGGCCGATGGTGCAGGGGCAGGCAGGGAGGGGGGATACTGGGGCTTCGGGGGACAGCCATACCCCTTGGCGAGGTTCCAAGAGAAGGAGCAGGGTGGGGCCCCCGGTTCCCACTGGCACTACGGTTCCCAGCTGGGCCATGGCATGAATAGAGGTCCTGAGGGAGCCCAGTGAGGCCCTGGAGACAGGCCCCAGGGTGGTTGGGCAGCTGTGTGGAGGGGCATGAAGGGTGGGCTGGGCCTTTTCTCCCCGTGGCAAGAGGGGCTAATCCCCTCCCTGCTCTGGGTGCCCCGGGAGCAGCAGCAGGTCCCTGCCAGGCCCAGCTGGCCAGGGCAGTCGGCAGAGGTGGGGGACCTCGTGTGCCTGCCGGCTGGGGAAACTGAGGCGAGGGCCGGGAGGGGCCGCGGCGGGTGGGGGGCAGCCCGAGGAGAGGCCTGTGGCTCGATTACGCCCAGTACGGGAATTCTCGCTCTGCCAGTAATCACCCTGACTTCCCAGGCAGCCATCATTTCCTGAAAGTCAGCCGCCTTAGGGGAAGTAGGCGCAGGCGGTGACTAAACCAACATGCAAATGCGGCCGGCCGGGAGGGCCCAGCGCGGCCGCGGGCATGAGGGAGCCGCCCGCCGTCCAGGGCACCCGCCGCCCGCCATGTCCCAGCTGCGTTTCTGGCTGCACTTCGCGGCCCTCGGCAAGGTAACCCTCGCGCTGCTCCTCGCTCCCTCCCGGGGCCGGCCAGCCCTGCCCCGGGACCAGCGCCGCCCCTGGATGGCAGAGCGCTTTCCCTGTGCCGGGGCTCAGCGGCCCGACCTTGACGGGCTCCGGGCTGTCCCGGGACAGAGCTGGCGGGCCGCGGTTTGAGGTGGGCTCCCCGTGGCCAGGTAGGATCGGCCCATCTCCATCCCTCCTCGGGCTCCCCAGGGATCCAGGAAGGCGGCCAGAAGGGTGTTTCTGGGGTCCTAGCGGTGCCGAGCAGCTGCAGCTCCCTCAAGGGAGGCCCAGAGGGGGCGTCTAGGGTGGGGGCCATCCTGTCCCACCCCCCTGGTCTGTGGCTGGAGCGGGGGGAGGGCGGGGGGGCACCGTTCAGCATCTCCACCAGAGCCTGCCAGGTCTTCATCTGGCCCAGGGAATCCCAAGATGCTGAGACAGTAACCACAGTGGCTGACCCTGGGACCTCCCTGGTGCCCCGGAACTGTCAGGGTGACCACCACACTCCCTCTCCGCTGAGGGGCTGCTGCTGGCCGAGTAGGGTGGGGGCCTGGCATCCGAGGAGGCACTTTGTGGGGTGTCTATGGAGGCTGATCTTGAGTTTCGGTCATCTTCGAGGTCCACTGGTGGCTGCTGGGCATCAGGTCCTGATCTCGGGGCTGGTGAGCAGCCCACCTGGAAGGGTCAGCCCTCACCCTATCCTACCACCCACGCCGTGTAGGGAGTGGGGTGGGAGGGACTCCGGTGACCTGCGTGAGGCCTTGGACCCAAGAATCTATTGGAGCAGTGT
>PITA01035745.1:0-10199 GCA_004023965.1 Spilogale gracilis | reverse complement strand
ATTGCCTTCGGATATGTACACAGAATTGGTATGGTTGGATCATATGGTAGTTTTAGTTTTAGTTTTTTCAAGAACCTCCATACTGTTTTCCACAGTGGCTGTACCAATTACATTCCCTCCAACATTATACAAGGGTTCCTTTTTCTCCACATCCTCACCAACACTTGCTATCTTTAGTCAATTTATAATAGTCATTCTAGCAGGCACTGGGTGATACCTCATTGTGGTTTTGATTTCAAATTCCCCAATGATTAATAATGTTAAGAATCTTTTCATATATCTCTTGGCTGCTTTTATATCTTTTTATGAGAAATGCCTGTGTGTCCTTTGCTGATTTTGTAATCAGGTGTATGTTTTCTTATTGATTTATTTGGGTCTTTTATATATTTTGGATATTAACCCCTAATCAGATAGATGATTTGCAAGTATTTTCTCCAATTCCATGTATTATGTCTTCACTGTTGATTATTGACTATGCTGTGCAGAAGTGTTTAAGTTTGATACAGTCTTGTTTGTCTATTTTTGGTTTTGCTGCCTGTGCTTTTGGAGTCATATCCAAAATATCATTGGCCAAAACAATGTCAAGAAATTTCTCCCTTGTTTTCTTCTAATAGTATTACAGTTCCAAGTCTTATATTTAAGTTATTAATCCATTTTAATTTTATTTTTGTATGTGGAGTGAGATAAATACCCAGTTTTATTCTTCTGCTTGTGGAAAACCAGTTTTCCCACTACAACTTACTGAAGAGACTGTCCTTTCCTTATTGTATGTTCTTGGCACCTTTACCAAAGATCAATTAATCATAAATGTGTGATTTATTTCTGGGCTGTCTATGTGATTCCATTGATCTATACACCTGATTTTATGCCTGTACCATGTTATTTTGATTACTATATTTTCGGTGGTATATTTTAAAATCATGTATTGTGATGTCTCCAACTCTGCTCTTTTTGCTGAAGACTGCTTTGACTATTTGTAGTTTGGCTATTTGTAGCTATTTGTTGAGAATTTTTTCATCCATATTCAGCAGCGATATAGACCTAAATATATATTTTTTTCTTGTAGTGTTCTTGTTGTCTGTTTTTTGCTATCAGAGTAACACTGGCCTTATACAATGAGTTTGGGAGTGTTCCCTCATCTCCAATTTTTGCAAGTATTTGAGAAGGATTGACATTAATTTTGTTTTCTTAAGGTATTTTGAATGAAGCTATCAAGTCTTGGCTTTTTTTACCCCCCCCTATTGGGGAGGGTTTTGATTACTGATTCAATCTCTTCACTGTTTGGTTATTCATCTATTAAATTTAAATAGTAGTAAATCTAAATTGTAGTTTTTCTTGATTCTGTCTTGGTAAGTTGTATAACTCTAGGAACTTCTCCATTTCTACTATGTTGTTCAATTTGTTGGCATGGCGAATGTTCAGATAGTCTCTTATGATCCTTTTAGTTCTGTGGTGTCATCTTTAATATCTCTTTTAGCTTGTAATTTGCTTTATTTCAGTCTTCTTTTTTTATTAGCTAAACCAGCTAAAGAATTGTCAATTTTGACTGTCTTTTCAGAAAGCCAACTCACCTTCGTTTCCTTTTTTCTACTCTATTTATTTCTGTTCTGATATTTATTATCTTATTCTTTCTGTTAACCTTAGATTTAGTTTGTTCTCTTATTTTCTAGTTTCTTGAGTTTTAAAGTTAGGTTGGTTATCTGAAATCTTAATGTAGGCATTTATTGCTATGAACTTCCCTCTTAAAACTGCTTTTGCTGCATCCCATAGGTTTTGGTATGTATGTTGTGTTTCTTCATTTGTTTAAAGATTTTTAAAATTTCTTCTTTGAACCATTGGTTGTTCAGGAGTGTGTTACTTAATTTCCACATACCTGTAAGTTTTCCACGTTTTATTGGTTTCTAGTTTCATACTATTGTGGTCAGAAAAAAAATACTTGATATGATTTCAATCTTCTTAAATTTATTAAGACTTGCTTTGTGGCCTAATATGTGATCTACCATGAAGAGTATTTCACATGAGTTTAAGAAGTATGTGTATTCCATTTCTGTAGAATGGAATACTTTGTATATGTCTGTTAGGTCCAAGTCTGTTGCTTCCTTATTGACTTTCTTTCTGGTTTATGATTCCACTGTTGAAAGTTGGGTGTTGAAGTCCCCTACTCTTATTTTATTGCTGCCTATTTCTCCATTTGCTTTCTATGTTTCAGTGCTGCAATGTTGGGTGCTTAAATATTTACAATTGTTACATCCTCTGGATGAATTGACCCCTTTATGATTATGATTACCTTTTGTCTCTTGTGACAGTTTCTATTTTATAGGCTATTTTGTGTGATCTGAGTACACCCACTCTTACTCTCTTTGTTGACCATTTGCATGAGATACTTTTTTCTATCCCTTCAGTGCAGCCAGTCTATGTGTTTCATAGAAAATTTAATTTAGGGGCGCCTGGGTGGCTCAGTTGGTTAAGCGACTGCCTTCGGCTCAGGTCATGATCCTGGAGACCCGGGATCGAGTCCCACATCAGGCTCCCTGCTCGTTGGGAAGCCTGCTTCTCCCTCACTCACTCCCCCCTCTAGCTTGTGTTCCCTCTCTGGCTGTGTTTCTCTCTGTCAAATAAATAAAATCTTTAAAAAAAAAAGAAAATTTAATTTAGTTACATTTAAAGAAATTATTTATAGGTGAGGATATACTCTTGCCACTTAAAAAATTGTTTTCTGACTACTTTGAATTTCCTATCTTCATTTCCTTCTCTCTTCTTTTGTAATTTGATGATTTATTTGTTGTAATATGATTAGGTTCCTTAATATTTTTATGTATCCACTATATATTTCTTTATATTTGTGGTTGCCATGAGATTCACATAAACATCTTATTATAACAGTTAATTTTAGTCTGATAACAACTAACTTTGACTACATACTCTCCACAATTTAATTTCCCTCTACCCACATTTCATGTTATTTATGTCATTGCTTATATCTTTTACATATATGGTATTACCATTAGCACATTATTATAGCTATAGCTTTTTTTTATACTTTGGCTTTTAACTTTAATGTGAAAATTAAAAGTGATTTATGCATCATGAGGGCAATATTAAAGTATTCTGAATTTTACCACATTCTTACTTTTATAGTGAGTTTTATGCTTTCATTTGTTTTCTCATTGGTCGCATCCTTTGTTTCAACTTGAAGAAATCTGAGTAGCATTTTTTATGGGGCAGTTTTAGTGTTGATGGGCTCCTGAAGCTTTTGTTTAAGGAAATTTTTATCTCTCCTCCATTTCTGAAGGACAACTTCACCCAGTATAGTATTCTTGGTTGGTAGTTTTTTGTTTGTTTGTTCATTTTTCTTTCAACTGTTTGAACATATCATTCTACCCTCCTGGCCTGCTATTGAGAAACATACCAATAGCCTTAAGAGTCATTTTAATTGATGATAAGTCATTTTCCTCTTGCTTGTACATGATGAGTCATTTTCCTCTTGCTGCTTTCACAATTCTCTTCTTGTCTTTGACTTCTGAGAATTTATAATATGTCTCTGTAAAGATCTCTTTATATTTAATTTATTTGTGGTCTTTGGGCTTCATGGATCTGAATGTTCATTTCCCCCACTCCAGAGGAAGTTTTCTGTCATTTCTAAATAAGCTTTCTACCTTTTTCTTTCTCTGTTCCTTTTGGACTCCTGTAAGGTGTGTGTGTGTGTGTGTGTGTGTGTGTGTGTGTGTGTGTGTGTGTGTTTAATGGTATTCCTTAAGCTACATAGGCCTGATGCTAAGGAAGACTGGTAGGCTGGGTCTATGGGAGCGAACCTAGCATCTGGGTCTATGAGTGCTGACCTGAAGTTGGGGAAAACTTGGACTTCAGGGATGGGCCTGGATCTTGGCTCTGTCGGTGCTGGACTGGAGCTTGAGGTTGTGAGTGCTGACCTGGAGCCTAGGGTGACTGGAGACTAGCTGGAGACTGTATCTGTGGGAGTTGGCCTGGCACTGGGGCAGACTAGCACCTAGCACCCATCTGCAAGCTGGTGCCATTCTGGAGGCTGGGCCCATGAGTCTGGTCTAATGCTGGGACAGATTGGGAGCCCTGGGTCATGGGAGCTGGATCTACTAGAACTGGCCTGCCACTAAATTGAGCTTGGAACCTGGAGCTTTGGGTGCTGATCTGGGGCTTGGGACTGTGGGGGCGCTTGGCACTGGGGCAAATCTAGAGGCTAGGTCCATAGGTCCTCAGGCAGTAGGGGTTGGCCTGGTGCTGGGGTTCATGGGGGTGGGCCTGGTTCAAGGTTTGCATTGAAGCAAGGTGCTCATACCAGTCTCCTTTTCATGTGTGGGTAGTTGTTCAAACTGATATTTCTGTTAGGGGAGGGGCACTGAAAACACATATCCTGTGATCTTGCTGGCATCACTGTAGCTGAATAATTTTATTTCTACCACTCTGTAGGCTGGATTTATACCAACAATGGGTATAATAGTGAAGACCAGCTTGGATCAGGGAGAAAGAAAGTGAAGAAGAAATGAATTTGGGGTTATTCTAGATCCAAACTGTCCAGAAGGCTTTCTTGGTGGGATAACTTGCTAAGTGATGGGTGGGCTCAACCAGGGTCTGAAGGAGGATAAGACAAGGGCTCACAGAGAGAAGCTGTAGCTGAGAGACCTACAGGAATACTGACCAAGCATGGAGAAGCCATGAGGCCCACACAGAGCCAAGGTGGAAGAAACCACAGTTCAAAGGACCACAGAGGGTAAGTAAAGGCACAGGCAGAATGTACATATCTCAGCTGACAGATCATGCACACTCAGGGGCTCAGGAGGAGCCAGCGCTTCCCCTTCTCTCTAGTGTCACACGGTACCCCAGATGCCAACTGAAGAGCCAGGGAGAAGGGGAGGAAATGGAAACACTGAATAAAGATCTCAGAGAATATTTAGTTGTACCTAGAGAAACTGTTTACATTAGTGGGTCTTTGTATATTTTAAAATTAAGTTGGACTGAAATAAGTCTTTCAGCTCCTGCTACTTATTCACTGGGGGCTGAAGGGGTCAAGGAGTTCTAGAGTAATGAAGAAAGCCTGAGGAAATTTGCTATTCTGCTGCAATGGAAATTTTTCTGTTTTTCATATTAAAAAATGAGACTTACTATAGGTTCCCCGAAGATACTTTTAAACAAGTTAAGGCTGAATGATTCTAGCTTGTTTTGAATGTATATAGAGAAGGGGAGTTGAATTAAATATACATATTTAATATATATATACATATAGAACATATACATATATATTTACATATATATATTTAGCTTCTGTTGTTTTTCTTTTTTAAGTTTTTGTGGTGAGATTTATTGTTAGATTGCCTAATGTCAGATTATCCTAAATTCTTAGGATGGAGACTTTTTTTAAAGATCAATAAACTTTGTCTCTTAATAGATTGATACAAAGCCATCTGCTCTTTTCTTCTAGGAAGTCCTCAAAATTGCTGTTAGCACGCTTTCTTGATTTTCAGTACTGGTAGAATCTTTTCTTTCACATATTTTTTGGTCACTTTGAGAATTTTTCAGTAGAAATGAAGTGAGGTATATATACAGAATCTACAATCTTTATGACTATCCTATCTGTTTTATTTGATTTTAATTTGAAAAAAGATTTTATTATTTATTTGAGAGAGAGTGTGTGTGTAAGAGAGAGCACGAGCAGGGGGAGGGGCAGGAGAAGGGGAGGGGCAGGAGGAGAAGGAGAAGCAAAGTCCCCACTAAACTGGGAGCTCCACATGGGGCTCAATCCCAGGATCATGACCTGAGCCCAAGGCAGGTGCTTAACCGACTGAGCCATCCAGATGGCCTTTAGTATTCTATCTATTTTAATATGTAAATAACTCCCCACCCAAATATCTAGTGATATTGCATTCCAAGAAGCTCTACCACAGTTATCTAAGTAACTGATATTTATTGATGTGTTTTCTTTGCTCATAATTTCTTCTTGGAAAACTCTGTCCTTCTGCATCTCCACCAATACAACAGAAGAGATCGGTCTTTTTGCCACAATTCACTAACGCCAGCCTTTGTAGGATTATTGCATTTGGGGTCAATAGCTGACCCTGGAGGTCCTTTTTAATTCCGTAACTCTTGAAAGTATTAATCAGGACTCAGTTCATGGTTGACTTTGGAGATAGGGGATCAGGTCGATTCTGGGTCCAGAATGGCCATTGTTGGGTCATGTATACTGGTGAGTAAACAAGGCAAACTTTGTAGCAAAGAGAAGTCCTGGAAAATAGTGGATAAATCCCCCCACCATCTTGTGATCCTTTTGTGTTCAGATTAACAGCTAACCATGAACCCTACCTTGCATTTCTGAGATAAGAACCATCTGTGGCTTTCCTCAATGGTCCAATGACTCCTCAGTGACTTTCCCAAGTTCTCTCAACCTTCCTTATGATGTTCCTCATTAATGAGTGTTTTTTATGTGGCAATATCCTGAATAAAATCATCTTAGTTGTCTAGTGCATCTTGTCTTTCATATAGGAAAACAGAATAAGTGCATAAATAGAAGTGCTCTGCAAGTGATTTGGCAAAATCAGGGAGCTCAGGAGAGGAGACAAACTGCCTTAGTTCTTGATAGCTTTCAGTGTCTTCCGAAGTCAAATCCTCCTTCCACTTGGGGGCCTTTCTCCTGCTTTGGGCTTCGGTGACTTACTTCTGTGTCCTTAAAAATAGGTCTCCCTATGCTTAAGCCAGTTTAAGACAATTTCCTTTTCTTGGGAGCCTGGGTGTCTCAATGGATTGGGGCCTCTGCCTTCAGCTCAGGTTGTGATCTCAGGGTCCTGGGATCGAGGCCCGCTTCGGGTTCTCTGCTCAGCAGGGAGCCTGCTTCCTCCTCTCTCTCTGCCTGCTTGTGATCTCTCTCTCTCTGTCAAATAAATAAATAAAATCTTTTAAAAAAATTAAAAAAAAAAAGACAATTTCCTTTTCTTGAGACCCAATCACTCCTTGCCAAGATTCTGTTGCTATGCATAGACTGGTGCATTGGGTCTGTAAAAACATGAGTGTAATAGAAACAACAATGAAAAAAAAAAGATAGAATAGCTGGATTAAATTCTATTTCTTATGTTTTCCTGCAGAAAGTAAAATCAGCATGGAAAATTGTGTTTATTAGGTTGTTTTAGAATTGGCCCCCTTCCTGACCAATCTTTTATAAAGTACCACACCATTGTTAATGACAAAGACTATGCCTCTTGATACTTTTATTCCAAGGGTCTCCAATGTACCAAGCACATAATAGGCACTTAGAAGCCCTGGTAGAATAATCAGTGACTCAAGTGGTATAAAGAAGGATTATGTGCTCATTTTTGTTGTGCCTTTAAGCCACCTGCATGACATTGAATATGTTACTTCATATCGCTCAGCTTGTCTGTGTGTCTGTTTCCCTCACAGTCTCCCAGAAGGATCAAGATAACTGAGGTAAAGGACCCCAAACATTTTGAAAACTTAGTGCTGTAGAAACATGGGTAAAAATCATTGTCATCAAAACTTGCCTGATTCTTTAGATAATCTTTTCTATTCTACGACAAGTAGAATCTTCATCTGACATAGAACCAAACTGGAATTGGGGGGAAGAAAATAAGACTTTATATGATGGTCCTCATTTTCTTGGTCAGTATTTAGCATAGGTAGGTTTCCATCACTGCAAAGAGACTCTCCTTCCATGGGAAAAAAGGCCTCGTCCCACGTGTAAATGGCAGTCAATAACAGACAGGGAATTCTTAGCGGCACCCCATTTGGACTTACCAGATGTTTTCAGTGCTTAGGAATTAATATGTAGGTTGGCCGTTGTATGACATTGCTGGGTCAATAAACAAAGGCAAATCTGGGGGCAGATTCTGTCAGCAAATGTACTCAATTCTGATGCAAATCGATGCAAACCGTTAATAAAGAAAAATGTAAAATGTGGCAAGGAAAGCAAGTGATTACCTGATTTTTTCTTAACTAAATGTTTGTTGCTGCTAAAGCCATAATTAAATTTCTTTTCTGCAAAACAGTTCCATTTTCCTCGCAGTCAATGCCGTGACTGAATAGAACAATTGTTATCTATTGGGATTTAGAATGTGTGAGCAGTATTAGGTTTACCTTGAGTTAAAAAAAAAAGAAGGAAAGCCAAAAAAATTCAAGAACTTTCATATGAGCAAAAGAGTTTCATTTGTATGTGGTCTGATAATTTGGTTTGCAAAACAAAGAAATCATATATTTGGAGGAAAGAAGTAGGCAATTATCAGTGGTAAATATATATACAGACAAGTCTGTTATTATGTACTGTAAGGCAAATATGTTTATAAATTGGATTTATCTTGAATCTCATCCTCTTATATTTATATGCCCCTATTTATTGAGTATATCTGCTTAGCACACACTGTGCTATCTGCCCAGAATACAAAAACACGTAAGATATTTAGAGTATGGGAAGTCCAGTACACAGTGCAGGTGGATAAGAAATAGAGCATTCTTTATTTTTCTCTGAATCAATGTAATGTCTCTTTTGAGACATTCCTGCTGTGTTGGCTAGAAATTGACTCAAGGTTAGCACACCTGGAGTTCCTTCTGTTTCTGCAGCCATATGACATTTTAGGACATCCCTGATGAGGGCGTGCTAGAGGGAGCCTCCATTTATTAGATATCTTCGGTGATGAGATATCTCTCTCCCTGTTTGTATGGTGCTTTTAGGTCCCTCCTGCCATGCATGGGAGAAAGAATCTCACAAGGCGGGGTGCTCTGTGCCTAAATACTTGGCCTGTGCTGCCAGGCTCCTTTGGGAACCTTGTTCCCATAACTCCCATGAGCCACAGCCCCTCTCTCCTTGCAGTCTAGGGAAACATGTTTTATACTCTGGAGAAATATTGCTCTCCTGCTTGCTTCTTCTTGAACACCCTACTTTCCCTTCCCATTTGCTTCCTACAAACTTTATAAGGTATTCTGTGGGTTAGGTTATTGGAAACAAAAGCCAAGAGATAGGCTACCTCTGCTTTTTGGCTGAGCCACACGTCTCTGGAGGCAACAATAATTCTATACCTCTTTTCTATACCTGTGGTCCTCATTTAGATCAACTAGTGTTTTGCAAACTTTTATAACCACTTTCTTTCCAATTGCCTGCCTTTCTTCCTTCCTCCCTTCTCTTCTTACTCCCTCCCTTCCTCCCTCCCTCCCTTCCTCCCTTCCTTCTTCCCTTCCTTCCCTTCCTTCTCTTCCTCCCTTCTTCCCTTCCTCCTTTCCTCCCTTCCCTTCTCTTTCTTTCTTCCTCCCCTGCTATCCCCTCCACAACACTCCCCTCCTCTCTCCTCTCCTTTCCTTCCCTTTCCTCTTTCTCTCTAAAATTCCATAAATAGCTACTAAATTACTCCTCTCCCTAAGAGTAGCTCTGATCTTGTGCTCTCTGGTTCAAAATGTTTTCTATTTTCCCATTATCTTTAAAATTAAGTCCTCACATGAAGGACATTTGAAATCTTCCATGCTAACATGGCCTAATATGACTTAAAATTTCCTCTCCTATGAGTCTCCTGTGCTCCAGCCAAACTGCAAAAATAACTTAACATGAGTCAACTGTCTTGGGTTATGATGTCTCTTCTGCAAGAAAGGCCCTCTCCTCCCTTTCCACCGACTTCTATGTGACTAAGTTCTGTCTGGGCTGTGAACATGCTTATCTTCACTGGTAGTCTCCAGATGAAATGGTGATGTTCTGAAGCTAGCAGATATTATTTAGATGTTGTTATTATTTTAGTTGATCTAAATGAGGATCACAGGTATGGAGAAGAGAGGACTTCTTATTGTTACCTCCAGGGAAGTGTGGCTGGGACAAGAAGCCGAGACAGCCTACATCTTGGCTTTGTTTCCAGTAGCCTAACCCACAGAATTCAAGGGCCTAAGGCCCTGCTGGTTTGTTCATGAAGCCTTCCCCTATTTTCAGAGAACTCTAGCAGCAGGAAAAGAAATAATGGAACCAAAAACTGAGATAAATTTATGGCTGGTACCAAAAGAGCAGAATGGAAGGATATTCCGGGGGGGGGGGGGGGGGGAGGTAAACAGGTGAGGAGAAACCATTATCACATTACAGAGATCAGTATGTGAATCAAATCAGTGAATCGAATAGGGACCTGAGGAAGAGTTAGTTACTCAGGACAGAGTAGAGAGCCTGTCAGGTCCTGTATATCTTTTGTGACGCTAAA
>PITA01035744.1:0-10207 GCA_004023965.1 Spilogale gracilis | reverse complement strand
GAGAGAGAGAGAGAGAGAGAGAGAGAGAAGCCTAGGAGATATAATTGAATAAATCACGGATGAAAATTTCCCAAATCTGGAAAATGAAACCAATGTTCATGTCCTAGAGGCAGAGAGGACACCCCGCAAGATCAGTGAGGTCAGAAAAACCTCCAGGCACATAATTGTGAAATTTGTGATTCACAAAACCAAAGAATATGTCTAAAGGGCAGCTAGGGGGAAGTGATCCCTTACCTATAGAGGGAGGATCATCAGAATAATGTCAGACCTATCCACAGAAACCTGGCAAGCCAGAAAGGGCTGGCAAGACATAGACAGGAAATTACATGACAAAAATATGCAACTAAGGACAATGTACCCAGCAAGGTTGACTTTCAGAATGGAAGGAGAAATAAAGAGCTTCCAGGACCACCAAGGTCTAAAAGATGATGCAACCACCAAGCCAGCACTACAAGAAATACTAAGAGGAGTTCTATAAAAGAGAAACGAACCCAAGAAAGACACAGAACAGAAATTTACAGTGGTACTCGATAGAAGCATGAACTTCACAGGCAACATGATGTCAATACAAACATATCTATCAATAATCAGTCTCAATGTGAATGGCCTAAATGCTCCAATAAAAAGGCACAGGGTTGCAGACTGGATAAAATGACAGGACCCGTCCATATGCCATTTACAAGAGACATATTTCATATCTAAAGACACTTCCAGATTGGAAGTGAGGCAATGGAGGACCATATTTCATGCCAATGGACCTCAAAAGTAAGCTAGGGTAGCGATTCTCGCATCAGACAAATTGGATTTTATTCTAAAGACTATAGTTAGAGACACAGAAGGACACTACATCATTCTCAAAGGGTCTATACACCAAAAAGGTCTAACAATGATAAATATTTATACCCCCAATATGGGAGCAGCCACCTACATAAGCCAATTGTTAGGCAAAATAAAGACTCATATTGATACAAATGCATTAATTGTAGGAGATCTTAACACACCACTATCAGCAATGGACAGATCATCCAAACAGAAAATCAACAAAGAAACAAGAGCCTTGGATGACACATTGGACCAGATGGATCTCATAGATATATTCAGAGCATTCGACCCTAAAACAGCATAATACTCATTCTTCTCGAGTGCACATGGAACTTTCTCCAGAATAGACCACATACTAGGTCACAAATCAGGGCTCAAGTGATACCAGAAGACTGTGATCATTCCCTGCATATTCTCTGACCACAATGCCTTGAAACTGGAACACAACCACCATAAAAAGTTCAGAAGAAAATAAAACACTTGGAAGCAAAAGACGATCCTGCTCATGAAACTTTGGATCAACCAGGAAATCAAAGAACTGAAACACTTCATGGAAACCAATGAGAATAAAGATATATCGATCCAAAACCTATGGGATACAAAAATGCTGTCCTAATGGGGAAATACAAAGTCATCCAAGCTTCATTCAAAAAAATTGAAAAATCTCAAATACACCAACTCTCATTACATCTTAAAGAACTGGAAAATCAAGAAAAAATTAAACCCACCCCCATACAAGATGGGAAATAATTAGGATAAAAGCGGAGATTATGAATCAGAAACTGATATAGTAGAACACATCAATGAACCTAGAAGCTGGTTCTTTGAAAGAATCAAAGGATCAATAAACCATTGGCCAAAGTAATCCAAAGGAAAAGAGAGAAGACCCAAGTTAATAAATTATGAATAAAAGGGGAGAGATCATGGCTAACACCAAGGAAATAGAAACAATCATCAGAAATTACTATCAATAATTATATGCCAATAAGTTTAACAATCTGGAAGATATGGAAACATTCCTAGAAACCTATAAACTTCAAAGACTGAAAAAGGAGGACGAAGTGCCTGGGTGGCTCAGTTGGTTAAGCGACTGCCTTCAGCTCAGGTCATGATCCTGGAGACCCGGGATCGAGTCCCATACTGGGCTCCCTGCTTGGCGGGTAGCCTGCTTCTCCCTCTCTCACTCCCCCTGCTTCTGATCCCCCTGTGGCTGAGTTTCTCTCTGTCAAATAAATAAAATATTAAAAAAAAAATGAAGACATTGACAATCTGAGTAGACCTATATCTGGTAACGAGATTGATGCAGTAATGTAAAACCTCCCCCAAAACAAGAGTCCAGGGCCGGATGGATTTCCTGGGGAATTCTACCAAACATTCAAAGAGATAACACCTATGCTCCTGAAGCTCTTTCAAAAAAATAGAAACAGAAGGAAAACTTCCAAACTCCTATCGATGAAGCCAGCATTACTCTAATCCCAAAACCAGTCAAAAACCCCATCAAAAAGGACAACTTCAGACCAATATCTCTGATGAATATGGATGCCAAGATTCTCAACAAGATCCTTGCTAAAAATATCCAACAATACATTAAAAAGATTATCCGCCATGAACAGGTGGGATTTATTGCAGGGATGCAAAGGAGGTTCACCACTCATAAAACAATCAATGTGATAGAACAAATCCATAAGAGAATGAGATGAACCACATGGTACTCTCAATTGATGCATTACAGGCTTTGACAAAATACAACATCGTTCCTGATCAAAACTCTTCAAAGTACAGGGATAGAGGGAACATTCCTCAACCTCATAAAATCTCTCTACAGAAAGCCCACAGCGAATATCATTCTCAATGGGGAAAAACTGACAGCCTTCCTTCTGAGATCAGGAACAAGACAAGGATGCCCATTCTCACCACTACTGTTCAACATAGTGTTAGAAGTCCTAGCAACAGCAATCAGACAACAGAAAGAAATAAAAGGATTTCAGCTTGGCAAAGAAGTCAAACTCTTTCTCATTGCAGATGACATGATACTCTATGTGGAAAACCCAAAAAACTCTACCCACAAACTACTAGAAGTCATACAAGAATTTGGTAATGTGGCAGGATACAAAATCAATGCACAGAAATCAGTTGCATTCTTATACACTAACAATGAAAAAATGGAAATCAGAGAATCGTTTCCGTTTATGATAGCACCAAAAACTAAAAGATACTTAGGAATAAACCTAATCAAAGAAGTCAAAGATCTGTACTCGAGGAACTACAAAACACTCATAAAAGAAATTGAAGAAGACACAAAAAGATGGAAGAGCATTCCATTCTCATGGGTCGGAAGAATAAACATTGTCAAAATGTCTATACTGCCCAGAGCAATCATTTCTTTCAATGCCATTCCGATCAAAATTCCACCAACATTCTTCAAAGCATTGGAGCAAACAATCCTAAAATTTATATGGAACCAAAAATACCCTGAATCGCTAAGGAGTTGCTAAAGAAGAAGAACAATCCTGGGGGCATCGCTTTACCTGACTTCAGGCTTCATTATAAAGCTGTGATTACCAAGACAGCATGGTACTGGCAAAAAAACCAGACAAGTAGATCAATGGAACAGAGTAGAGACCCCCAGATATGGACCCACCAATTTATGGTCAAATCATCTTCAACAAAGCAGGAAAAATATCCAGTGGATAAAAGACAGTCTCTTCAATAAATGGTGCTGGGAAAACTGGACAACTACATATAGAAGAATGAAACCAGACCATTCTGTTACACCACACACAAAGGCAAACTCAAAATGGATGAAAGACTTCAATGTGAAGCAGGAATCCATCATAACCCTGGAAAAGAACATAGGCTCTTTGACATCGGCCACAACAACTTCTTTCGAGACATGTCTCCAAAGGCAAAGGAGACAAAAGCAAAAATGAACTTTTGGGACTTCATCAAAATAAAAAGCTTCTGTACAGCAAAGGAAACAGTCAACAAAACAATGAGGCAACCGACGGAATGGGAGGGGATATTTGCAAATGACACTGCAGACAAAGGGCTGGTATCCAAGATCTATAAAGAACTATTCAAACTCAACATCCAAAAAGAAGATGAACACATCAAAAAGGGGGCAAGAGACACGAAGAGACACTTCTCCTTAGGAGATATACAAATGGCTAACAGACACATGAAAAAATGTTCAGCGCCACTAGCTCTCAGGGACATTCAAATCAAAACCACACTGAGATAGCACTTTACACCAGTAAGAATGGCCAAAATTAACAAGTTTGGATGCAAAAAGTGTGGAAGAGGCTGTGGATAAAGGGGAACTCTCTTACACTGTAGGTGGGAATGCAAGTTGGTGCTGCTGCTTTCAAAAAAAGTGAGAGAGATTCCTTAAAAAATTAAAAATAGAACTACCCTATGACCCTGCAATTGCACTACTGGGCATTTACCCCAAAAATACAGATGTATCTGCAGCAATGGCCACAATCAACAAACTGTGGAAAGAGACAAGGTGCCCTTCAACACATGAATGTATAAAGAAGAACGGGTACATATATACAATAGAATACTACACGTCCATCAGAAAGGATTAATATACAACTTTTGTTGCAATATGGACTGGATTGGAAGAGATTATGCCGAGTGAAATAAGCCAAGTAGAGAAAGTCAAGTATCACATGGTTTCACTTACTTGTGGTGCATAAGGGGTAATATAGAAGACAGTAGGAGAATGAAAGGAAATGGGAAGTAGGGTAGTTTGGGGAAAGAAATGAAACATGAGAGACTTTGGACACAACAACAACTGAGGGTCGTGGAGGGAGGGGGTGGTGAGATGAGAGAGCCTGGTAGTGGGTACTGAGGGCACCTATTGCATGGAGCACTGGGTGTGGGGCATGGACAATGAATCTTGCAACATGAAAAAATAAAATACATTTAAAGTCAAAAAAATAAATTGTTTTTTGAATAAAAGTATAATATAAATAATTTTCTATAGGAACAAATCAATAAAATAGAAACACAATATCAACAGTAAAAAAATTCCAGGAAAATTTCCAAGCGAAAATTGTATAACATCTGAGACTATTATATGCGGAATGGAGGGAGACATTTATAAAAAATTCTCTCCATCTTCATTGTTCCTCCTGTTGATACAGAAAAAAAAAGTTGAGATAGAAGAAAAAGCAAAGGGGAAAACCTTAAAAAAAAGAACATTAATAGATGTCAACTAATCTAACATGTTTATTGAAGGGAAAATAAAAGCATTATTCTTGGAGCATTGTGATTATTTTTTGCTGTATAATGAAGTTCCATGCCTTTGCCCACAAAATCCATGAACAGTATCTAAAACTATTTTCTCACCTAGTCAACTTACAAAGTATACACTATATGTTAACTAACTGAAATTTAAATAAAAACCTGAAACTAACAAGAAAGCATGAACCACTTGCAGTGATAGTTATATACTGTTAATGTATTTGTCCCACTAGTTTCTAAAAATAGTGAAAATGTACAGTGAATCGATGTGCTTTTTAAATTATAAATATCTTTCTTGTCAAGATAAACCTATGTTTCTTAGTTTTAAATGGTGTTATTCCTGGAACAATCATTCATAGTGCTAAGAAGTTGACTTTTCTATAAACACAGACATTCATTTACATAACTACTCATGCCTCTGTGTATTTGTGTGCATGTGGACCTGTGCACTTAGGAAGACTGATTTCTTGGACTGATGTTCATTGATGGGGAGGTGGGAAAGGACAGTATTATGTGTGAAATCTTCACACAGTTTGATTTGGGGAAGGTAAATACTGAGTTATTTCTACAGTTTGAATTTGCATTTGTGGCTGTGGATTCTTGAATAGAAAAGACTATGCTGAGTATAGTACACACGTGCACACACTGAATAATTGTTTTGGGAATAAATGTAATTGGAAAGCAATGCACAATATATAACTCAACATTGATGAAATATTCCTTTTCTTGTGACTTTAAAACATTCAAAACAAGCTTATTTCACTACGTCAGATAATTACTACCAAACACATGTGTGGAAAGAGAATAATAAATTGAGAAGGTGAGGGAAGGTAATCATAAGGATGAAAGGTAAAAAAAAGGAAATTATATAAATTATGAAACAAAGTTTTTGGAAAAATGATGCTAAAAGCTCAAAGGAGAATTGTCAAAGTTGCCATAATAAGCTATGTGTGCAAAAGTTGTATGTGAGAGTGTGTGTGTGTGTGTGTGTGTGTGTGTGCTTACCCTTGGTGTGTAAGGTAGATGGTAGGTCACTATAGTTAACTAGATAGACAGGAAAGAATAGATAGAGTTTGTGTATGTGAGTATACAGCAACATATTTGTAGACTTGAATTTCTAAGTGGTTTCATGCAACTAACTTAAATGTATATTGATATTTATATGATGTTTCCTTGAGATTCATTATTCTGTGGCAACCAAAATATTTGGTAAAACAACAAGTCTATTAATTAAACAATAGCCTTTCCATACATTAGGTTTCTGTACTGAAAGCATATATAAATATTAGGAAACTGTTTCAAGTTCTAATTCAAAATAAAAGGAAAAGAGACTTCAGAAAATCTTTGCTCTTTTGTTTTCAAGTGAGGTCACATTTAGAATCCTAAGTACAATGAGGTCACCAATTTGACAAACTCTTTCTCTCAGTATGATCAGTAAAGATAATAGATGACAATGGGGAGCACATTAGAAAAAAATGAAAGTAATTAGAAAACATTTCTAGAGGTTTACACTCTGAAATCACTTGACGATAGCAAAAAGTGATATGACATAGAATAAAATAATACAATATGGAGAGCTGATATTCCATGTCTGGAGACTCTGATAGACCCTGAAAGCCTAGGAACCCTAATAGCCTAGGAACCCTAATAATTTCTGATGTATAACTTGAGAAGCCAAAGCAAAATAGAATGTACCCAGAGGTTTAAAAAGGCAGGGAAATTTGAAGGCTGTTACAGAAGGATTTGCATTAATATTGTGACAGTTAAAATAATTTCCATGTCTCTCTTTCTTTTTTTAAGATTTTATGTATTTATCTGACAGAGATAGAGAGAGCACAAGTAAGCAGAGTGGCAGGCAGAGGGAGGGAAAGAGAGCAGCAGCTCTCTGCTAAGCAAGAAGCCTGAGGTGAGGCTAGATCACAGGACCCTGGAATCATGACCTGAGCTGAACGCAGATGCTTAACATCTGAGCCACCCAGGGGTCCTAATAATTTCCATGTTTAAAAGTACAGCTTTTTTAAATAAATGTGCAGAAGTGCCTCGGTGTCTCATTTGTTAGAGTGTTGGATCTTGATTTCAGGTGAGGTCATGATCTTATGAAACTGGGAACGAGCCCCAGGTCAGCCTCCATGGTGAGTATGGATTCTACTTAAGATTTTGTCTCTTGGGATTTCTTGGTGGGTCAGTTGTTTAAGTGTCTTCCTTTGTCTCAGGCCATTATCTCAGAGTCCTGGGGTGGAGCCCTGCATCTGGCTCCCTGTTCTGCAGGGATTCTGCATCAACCTCTCCCTCTGCCTCCCCTTTCCCTCCTAGCTCATGCTCCCTCTTCCCTACCTCCCTCTTGCTCTCTCCCTCATACACACACTCTAATAATAACTAAAAATTTTTAAAAAGAAAAAAAAAAGATTCTCTTTCATTTTTCCTGCTGCCCCTCCCCCGTTGCACTACTTCTCTCTCTCTCTCTCTCTCTCTCTCTCTCAAAAAAAAAAAAAAAAGAGCAAACTTCATTCGCCAGAAAACTAGATTTTGTCAAATGCTTCCTAATCCAAAATTGTTGAATTTTCAACAAGATTTTTTTGATCCAAGATCATTATCATATGTTCATTAATATTGCTGTGGGACAGTGATATGAGACATTATTATCATTTTAGACTGAGTAGTTGAACAAATACCAACTGAGTCACTCAGGATGCACATTTAGGGTAAATTAGAAATAAAAACTAGGTGTCTTGAATCCTGAACTAAAGCTGTTTTCATTATACCATAGCATGTGCTTATCAAAGAAGAGAACAAAATAGCATTCTCAAAAATATTGTAATTGTCTTCAACACCTTCATCATTGTCACAGTGGAGAATATATTTAATTCTTGATACGTGCAAGAAAATACACAAGGTAGGTTAAGATATTTATATTCATACATACTTACAAAAATAAAGATGACATAGGGCTTCATGTTAACTGGAGGAAGCTTAAAATGCAAGTCCTTAAAAATGAAAATTCAAACATATACATCAAATGTTAAAATTAAAATGGAAATCCTAATAAAAAGAAGCTAATCAGAAGGGACAAATGTCTACAAGGATTACCAAACTTATAAAGATAAATGATAGAGTCCTCAAGTATTAACAAGAACGTTTAGAAATAGAGACTGAGTATCCTCTGAGTCGCACAATCAAAACAGAGAAGTGAGTGTTAAATACAATGTTGATCAATCCCTAAGTCTCTGACCCATCAGATATTTATGATTGATTAGTTCTTGATTTTATCTGAACTCACTAGTAAGAAGAGACTTATTCTATGTAAATCAGACAAGGATAAAATGAGAAAGATTAGTCACTGTTACAGTAATTTAACTTGTAGGAAGATAGTGTTAGGCATCTTCAATGGTTACTTATTACTATTCATGTTATTAAGTAATTATGTATGAAACTTTGGTTCTTGCTTTCTCCCCTTTACAGTTTCAAATGGGTACCTAAAATTAAGTATGAAAAAGTCATAGATTGGGGCACCTGGGTGGCTCAGTCATTTAAAGGTCCTGGAATTGAGCCCCTGGTTGGTCTCCCTTCTCAATGGGGAGCCTGCTTCCTCCTGTCCCTCTGCAGCTTTGCTCCTTGTGCTTGCTCTCTCTCTTTCTCTCTGTGTGTTCAGTGGATAAATAAAATCTTTTAAAAAAGTCATAGCGGGTCACCTGGGTGGCTCAGTTGGTTAAGTGACTGCCTTGGGCTCAGGTCATGATCCTGGAGACCCAGGATGGAGTCCTACCTCTGGCTCCCTGCTGGGCATGAAGCCTGCTTCTCCCTCTCTCACTCCCCCTGCTGTGTTCCCTTTCTCACTCCCCCTGCTGTGTTCCCTCTCTCACTGTGTTTCTCTCTGTCAAATAAATAAAATCTTAAAAAAAAAAGTCATAGATTTTATTTTTCACTGCAACTTTGATAAATCAAGTAAGCTATGGCAAAGAATTCTGAGAAGTTAGATGTATATTTCACAAATGGGTATAAAGCACAATGTTGAATATTTTCTTATTTTACTTAAAATCAATAAATTAACATATAGTGCATTATTAGTTTCAGAGGTAGAGTTTAGTGGTTTATCAGTTGCACACGACACCCAGTGCTCCTTGCATCAAGTACTCCTTAATGCCCATGCCCCAGTTACTCTGTCTCCCCTCCCACAGCACCCATGAAAAATATTGAAAAGAGAATGATAGAGCTAGGTCAGATGCTTTACTCTCTCTGGATACACATCAAACATTTTCTTAACTCATACTGAGAAAATGGATACAATTAAAGATTTCCATTAAGTTTTTAATTTCTGTTTACAATTTAAAATATGATTTATAATTTGCCTTCTGTGCCCTCCATCACTATATATCTAGTATAAAATTATCACAAAGAAATGAATGGGCCACTAAAAAAAAAAATGAATGGGTCATAAATACAAGTGGGAATACCAGTATGATACCTGTAAATATTTAGCAAATGGGAAAGGCCAGGATTATTTCTTCTACACATTTTTAAAAACAATTCTAGCTGTTGAAATGATCTGAAAATTTTAAAGGTAGGTAAATTTATAATATACTGTGAAAAACACTGTCTTAAAGAATAGAGATTTTGAAGTCACAAATTAATTCAGATGAGGACTTTCAAATACATAATTGCTAATGATTACAAAATAACTATGAAAGATGGCGCCACTGTAAACACCAATTGAATTAAATTAAATTCTATTTCTGTGATAGTTATGAGACAAATATATTTTAGTGATCTGTAAGATGTTCATACTGTTTTCTTGAGAAATAGTTTTTTCAGAGCTGTAATCATATCCTTTTCCTAAGGCTGTATATCATGGGATTGAACATCGGAGTCACAATAGTGTAGAAAACAGAGAGCAGTTTGTCAGGGCCCCAGAATGATTGGATTTGGGCCTTAAGTAGGTGATGGTGGCCAATCCAAAGAATAAAAGCACAACAATGAGGTGGGAAGAACAGGTGGAGAAGGCTTTAGGTCGGCCCCTGGCTGAGGGAAACGTCAGCATGGTGGAAATGATTTTCACATAAGAGCCAAGTATAAGTAGAAAAGGAATCATGGCAAATAATAGAGCAATCACGTAGACACTCATTTCATTGAGTAAAGT
>PITA01035743.1:0-10206 GCA_004023965.1 Spilogale gracilis | reverse complement strand
GTCATGATCCCAGAGTCCGGGGATCGAGTCTCCCCTCCCCCCTGTCGGGCTCCCTGCTGGGCGGAATGCCTGTTTCTCCCTCTCTCACTCCCCCTGCTTGTGTTCCCTCTCTCTCGCTGTGTTTCTCTCTGTCAAATAAATAAGATTGACCTGAGCCGAAGGCAGTCACTTAACCAACTGAGCCACCCAGGCGCCCCATAAATAAAATCTTAAAAAAATAAAAATAAAAGTAGATCTACTTTATGATCCATAAAGTCCACTTCTGGGTATATATCCAAATGAAATGAAAATAAGAGTTTGACTAAATATAAGCCTTTCCATGTTCATTGCAATATTTTTCACAATAGTCAAGATATGGAAACAACCTAAGTGCTCATCAGTGAATAAATGGATGAGGAAAATGTGGTATATATACACAGTATAATATAATTCAAAATAGAAAGGAAGACCACCCTACCATTTGTGACAACATAGGATATACCTTGAGGACATTAGGCTGAGTGAGATAAATCAGAGAAAGACAAATACTGTCCTATAATCACTCCATTCCAAATATGGAACCTAAAAAAAACAATTCATACAAGCAGAGATTAAAATTATGTTTACTGGGGGCTGGGCTCTAGAGGAATAAAACAAATGTGGTTTAAGGACACAACTTTGCAGTAAATAGTAAATAAGTCCTAGAGATCTAATACAGAGAATAGTGATTATAGATAGCGATACTATATTATAATCTTCAAACTTACAAGAGACTAGTGCTTACTTATTCTAACCACTAAAAGAAATAGCAATTATGTAATATGAGAAAGGTATTAATTGTTGCTATAGTGGGAATTATATTACAATATATAAATGTATCAAATCAATATGCATTACAGACTAAAGACAATATTATGTGTCATACACATTTCAACAAAACAAGAAAAATCAAAAGATAAGTCACTCAACACATAAAATAGTAATAATATGTTGAAGAATAAGAATGATGTTGGATAAATTTGAAAGGCCTCGTATAATTTTGTTTGACAGAATTTAGTTACTTATTAAATCTTTTCCAATGATTGCAAAAATAATGCCTCTTATATTTTGACTAGTTGAATGTTCAGACATTGAGGGGAAATTTAATTGCCATGTTATTTCAAAAATATTACCAAGTTTTTTGATAGCAAGAACAATAGCTTCATCAGAATGGTTTTAATATCTCACCCTTGGTTTAACAATAGTGATACGTTTTGACAGACATTTGATTTATCTTTTCTCTTTACAATTATTAAAAGAAATCTTGGTATAAGTTTAGAGGTGACTACAATAATATTAATGGCTCTCATTGAAAAGTCAAGGACTGACATAAATTGGAAAAAATGTTCTATCATTTTTTAGAAAGACAAAACTTCAAAAAATGTGAAGTCTTCATTCAGTATGTGGCCTGAGGGAGTAATTGAGTTGTATTTCAAAGAAACAATTTAAAATTTATTGTGCAAAGGAATCAAGGGATTCTGTTAACATGAAGATTTCAAGCTAGTAGTTCCCTGATGGGAGGTCAGATTCCCAGGAGATGGCCAAAGCTCTGTTTGTTCTCTTATTAGCAAGGCAACAGGCTATCAAACTGATCCAAATTAATATATGTTTTTAGTAGAAAATGGAAAAGTCTCAGATACCTAAAAGGTGATTCAAAATATGGCAGAATAGCGTTGGCAACCTCCTTTTCACAAAATCCTTCACCATCAAAATTAATTTTCCCAGACATCATATATTTTAACACAAATCCTTAGATCTCATGGTTCACAGCAGAGAATACATGTATTCAGCTCAATTTTATAAGAAATAATATTATTATTTATTGATATTATTAAAAGATGACAGATAAAATGTTTAAAATCTGGAAGAATAATGACATGATGGTAATAATTAAATAAATCACTTCCAGAAACAAGATTATTAATATTGAAGCCTCTTAAATATTATCTCACTTTATGAAATCATCAAGTTTCAAGTCAAACTGAAAGAAAATTAAATTTTAAAGATAAGCACAGCCTTGACAATCATTTTACTATAACTTTCTTTTTATATAATTGAGTAAAGTCCCTTTGGAATTAGAAACTGATATGAAAATGATATACATTTTCAAAGATCCTTCAGTTTTGTGCACAAATTTAAAATATAATTCAAAATTTTAGGTGGGCTATTCCTCCCATTGTAGCTTAAATATTTGCAGAAGCAGTGACTGGATTAGTGTGAAATAGGAGAAGACATGTCACATTTGTAACTGGAAAGACAAAGCATAAACAATATTAGAAAAGATAACTTTGTAGTAAAGGAAATCAAGGTTTGAATTCAGGCCATTCACTCACTCGCTATAAGAAACTGTCAACTATTTTAAATACTCTAAACCTTGGTTTCTTCTTCCTGGACAGTGAAAATAAATAAATCTTAATCATTGGTCTCACCTCAGAAAATACAGGTTGACACAAGAGCTTAAATGACAAAAGCAAAATGGCAAAACAGGTGTTTTCCACCATCTTCTCCCCAAAACTCAAGCTTGACAATTACTCATAGATGAGCATACCTATGTGGAAATCTGGGAGTTCAGTGGAGAAGTCGGAGGAAAAAAGAATTTAAGATTGGACACATCAAATAGGGTAAGGGGAAGAATTTCACTTTACCTACATCATACCTCCCCCAAGGTAGAATATCTTAGTGCCAAAAATAAAAACAACAAAAACAAAAACAAAAAACAAAACCAAAACAAACAAAAAACATTCTCAGCTCATAATTTCTTCCACAGAGAAAAGTGAGTGAATGAATGAGTTCTTGGCTTTGCTAGCTGCGTAGGACACTGCCAAAGGAGTCCTCTTCTTCCTTGCTCTATTCAAAATGCTGAGGTGAACTGTATAATTGGTGGGGCAGGGGATGGGAAAATGCAACCAGGGCTCTCATGGATCCTACTTACTACTTTGCAGACTTATCAGGATGCTCATCAATAAACCACTGAAGTCATTTCCAATGTGAGCCCCCCAAATGGCCCATGGGTACCCCCAATGCTCTGTTCAATTTACCAATATATCCTTACACCTGAGAGCTGACTCCCTGTGCATGCCTTTGAGGGGCAGTGAGTGCATGCCTTTGTGGAGAGCTAGTGAGTACACATAGAAATCCATCTCAACTCTGAAACTGGGAGAAAATACACAAAATTGAGCTTTCAGCTTTTCATGGAAAGTGAATGTGAGGCTTCTGGCACCTGACCAGAGGATTGAGAGAAAATATACAATCTTTTTTTTCTTTTTAAAGATTGTATTTATTTATATGAGAGAGAATCAGAGAGAGCATGATTTGGGGGCAGGCAGAAGGAGACAAAAAGACAAGCAGTTTTCCTCTGAGTAGAGACCCTAACGTAGGACTCAATCCCAGGATCCTGAGATCATGACCTGAGCTGAAGTCAGAGACTTAACCAACTGAACGATGAGGCACCCCAAGAAGGCATGCAATCATATGAATTTCCCCACAAGAGGGAACAAGAAGTGTGGGGCATGTGTATCCATAGAAAATGTTTAAGAAAGCCTCAGTATGCTTGACTGGGCTGGCAAGATTTTTCTCTTTTAAAGTCAGTCTTTACTGATTGCTAAGGATGACTGTGTCTTCAAATGTGAAGACCAGTGCAAGACTTTAAGGAACATAAAAAATCAAGGACACATGAGACCACCAAAAGAAAACAATAATTTTCCAGTAAGTAGTTCAAATTATATGGAGATATTCAACTTACATGATAAATAATTAAAACAGATGCTTTAAGGAAACTCCACATGAGCTATTAAACAAAATAAAACAAAACACACATGGAAAGACAATTCAGAGAAATTGTGAAAAAACACATAAACAAAATAAGAAGTTTAACAGATACATAAAAATCATAAAAAGAACCAAATGGAAATTCTAGAGCTGAAAAATACAAGGAATGAATTGAAAAATGAAATTGAGAGCATCAACAGCATATATGAGAAGCAGAAGAAAAAAATCTGTGAAGTCAAAGACAAGCCATTCATAATCATTCAAAGGAGAATAAAAAAATGAAAAAGAATTAAGAATGCCTATGTGAATTATAAGATACCAACAAAAAAGAAAAAAGACTTCAAAAACAAAAACGAAAACAAAAAAACAAAACACAAACAAAATACTCCTCATTATAGGTCTAGAAAGAGATGAGAGGAAGAATGGGGCCAAAAAATTATTTAAGGAAATAATGGCTGAAAACCTCCCAAAGCTAGGGAGCATTTGGACATCCAAGTTTATGAAGCTCATAAGTCCGTAAAAAGATTCAACCAAAAATGATCTTATTATAGACACATAATAAAAATGTCTAAAATAAAACAAAACAAAAAAATTTAAAAGCAGCCAGAAAAAATAATCCTCACATGTAAGGCAATAATTATAAGGTTATCGGTTGGTTTTGCAGCAAAAACCTTACAAGCCAGAAGAGAGTGAGACAGTATATTAAAAGTGCTGAAAAAGAAAACAAAAACAAAAGCAAAAAAACTGGTTTCTCTTCAGATGAAATAAATCTTTCACCTTTTATTAAAGTACTGAAAAAAAAAGAAGAAAGAAAGAATGAAAGAAACCTGACAACCAAGAACAATTTACCTGATAAAGTTACCCTTCAGAAATGAATGAGAGAAAAAACAAACATAGGCTGAGGGAGTTCATCACCACTAACCTGCCTTACCAGAATTGTTAAAAAGTATCTTTCATCCTTTTTTGTATCAACATGAACTGGATTGGAAGAGATTATGCTGAGTGAAATAAACCAAGTAGAGAAAGTCAAGTATCACGTGGTTTCACTTATATGCCGTGCATAAGGGGTAATATAGAGGACAGTAGGAGAAGAAAAATAAATGCGAAGTAGGGAAATTCAGGGAGAGAAACAAAACAAGAGAAACTTTGGGCACAGAAACAAACTGAGGGACTTGGAGGGAAGGGGGTGGAGGGATGGGAGAGCCTGGTGGTGGGTACTGAGGACACCTATTGCGTGGAGCACTGGCTGTGGGGAATGGGCAATGAATCTTGGAACACTGAAAAAAAATTTAAGTAACGCTAAAAAAAAGTATCCTTCAAGCTTAGGGAAAGGATACTAATTAGTATTATGAAAAACATATGAAAATATAAAACACACTGACAAATATAAGTGTATAGTCAAATCCAAAATACTCTAAATGTGAAAATCTCCTGTACTATAAGGTCAAGGGACAAAAGTATTAACAACTAACTACAGATATAATTTTTAAGAAAATATAATATTAGGGTGCCTGGGTGGCTCAGTGGGTTAAAGCCTCTGCTTTTGGCTCAGGTCATGATCTCAGGGTCCTAGGATCGAGGCCCGCATCAGGCTCTCTGATTAGCGGGGAGCCTGCTTCCTCCTTTCTCTCTGCCTGCCTCTTTGCCTACTTGTGATCTCTCTCTGTCAAATAAATAAATAAAAAATCTTTTAAAAAAAGAAGGAAAAAAATATAATATTAAAAGATGTAAATTATGACATCAAAACATCATGTGGGGAGGAAGAGTAAAAGAATAAAGTTTTCACATTATCAAAATTAATTTGTGATCACCTTAAGATAAACTGTTAAAAGATGTTTTATGTTAGCTTTGTGAAAGTCACACACACAGCAAAACCTGTAGTATGATGCAAAAGACAAAAAGAAGGGAATAAAAGAATGGAATTAAAACAAGCCAGTATGAAAAATCATCAGTTCAAAAGTAAAGCAGCAAAAGAGGGGAAAAGAAACAAAGAAACAACAAAACAGACAGAAAACAATAAAATGACAATAGTAAAGCCTTACCTATCAATGTAAATAGGTTAAGTGTTAATGGGTTAAATTATGAAAGAAAGAAGCATAAAGCGCCTGGATAGATTAAGACCAAAAAGACCCAATGACCTGCTACATTCAAGAGAACCACTTCAACTTCCAGGACACATAGGCTCAAGGTGAAGGGATAGAAAAAAGATAGTCAAAGTAAATGGAAACCAAAAGAGAGCAGGAGTAGATACACTTGTTTCAGACAGAATAGACTTTAACTCAAAAGCTGTAATAAGACACCTAAAGTTATCATGTAATGGTAGCTAGGTCATTTCATCAAGAGGATATATTAATTATAAATATAAATGCACCCAACATTGGGATACCTAAATATATTAAGTAAAAGTAACAGAAATTATTAAATTAATATATATTTTAGACTGATGGGAATTGTTGGTACTAAAGACATGACAAATTCTTGCTATGCCAGAATATAATATGGTGCTTCAGTTTTATCAGAAATTCTGGCAATCAGGGTGCCTGATTGACGCAGTTGGTTAACTGATCAACACTTGATCTCAGCTCAGGTCTTGATCTCATGGCCATGAGTTCAAGCACTGCTTTGAGCTCCACGCTGGGCATGGAGCTTACTTAAAAAAATAAAAGAAAAATCAGGATGCCTGAGTGGCTCAGTTATTAAGTGTCTGCCTTCAGCTCAGATAAGGATTCCAGGGTCTTGGGATCAAGCCCCTGCTCAGCAGGAAGCCTGCTTCTCCCTCTCTCACTCCCCCTGCTTGTATTCTCTCTCTAGCTGTGTTTTCTCTGTCAAATAAATAAATAAAATCTTAAAAAAAAGAAAAAGAAAAAAGAAAAGTGAAATTTTGGAAATCTAATTTTAAAGTCAAATCTCAATATATAGCTTTTGACATTTGCTTTATATTTCAAAGACAGTGGTGAATAAAAAACAAAAACCATATTTCTGAACCAGATATGGTTTATGGAAATACATATATGAAATAACATGTTAAGAAGAAAATAATTTAATTTTATAAATAGATATTCAAAACCATTTGTAAAAATATAATCCCAATCTTACTAAAGGTAAGGGTAAATTAAACATGATAAGCAAAATAAAAAGAAAATAATGTTTTTTACATCAGTAGAATCAGCATTTATTAATATTTCCAAATATAATTAAAAACTAAAAATATGAATAATGACAAGAGACTACTATAAATATTTATATGCCAAAAATTGGACAACCTAGAGAAATGGATAAATTTTTAGAAACCTGTAATCCATTAGGCCTGAAACATGAAGAAAAAAATATAGGATAAAAATACATCAGTAGTTAGTAAGATTGAAACAGTAATCAAAAATGTCAAAATAAAGAAAATTCAGAGATCTGGATGGCTTTACAGGTGAATGCTACCAATAATAATTTTTCTTAAATTCTTTCAAAAAATTAAAAAGGAAAAACTCTTCCAAATTTATTTTATAAGATCAGTACTACCCTCATACCAAAGCAAACACAAGTAAAAAAATTAGAGATCAATAGTCCTGATTAACATAGGTGCAAAAATCTTCAATAAACTGAATATAGAAAAGTGTATATGACAATCCTAAAGGTAACATTTTACTCATAGGTGAAAAGTTGAAAGCTTTTCCTTTAAGATTAGGAGCTAGACAGATATCCACTTTTGTTATTTCTATTCAACATAAAAGTACAAGTTCTGGCTGGATTAAATAGGCAAGAAAAATAAATTTAAAAATATCCAAACCTGAAAGGAAGAAATAAAATTGTCTCTTTCTGCAGATGACATGATCTTATATAAAGAAAACTCTAAAGACTTGACCAAAATCTGTTAGAACTAATAAATAGATTCAATTGCAGGAAACAAAATCAACACACAAAAATCAGTTGTGTTTCTCTGCATTAACAATAAACTATCAAAAAGAGAAATTAAGAAAGCATTCTCATTTACAGTAGTAATGAATAGAATAAAATATAGAATACAATAATAATGAATAGAATAAAATACTTAGTAAAAATTTAACCAAGGAAGTAAAAAACCGGATACTGAAAACTATAAGACATGATGAAAGAAATTGAGGAAAGCATAAATAAAAAGGAAAATATCTCTGTTAATGGACTGAAAGAATCAATACTGTTAAAATTCATAGTACTTGAAATGATTTACAGATTCAATATCATCTCTACCAAAATTCCAATGGCATTCTCCACAGAAACAGAAAAAAATAAAAAAAAAGAATCTTAAAAACCTGTGGAAGCACAAAAGATCCCTAATAGCCAAAGCAGTCTTGAGAAAGAACAAAACTTGAAATATCACATCTTGATTTCAAACTATACAACAAAGCCATAGTAATTGACAGTATGTTACTGGCATTAAACAGATATATAGACCACTGGAACAAAATAGAGATCCCAGCTATAAACTCATACATAGATGGTCTACTAATCTTTGACAAGGTCTCCAAGAATACACAATGGGGAAAAGATAGTCTCTTAATAAATACCCACATACAAAAGAATGAAATTGGATCCCTGTCCTATACCAGTCTTAAAAATTAACTTGAAATGCGTTAAATATTTAAAAGACCAGAAACTACAAAATTCCTAGATGAAAACATAGAAAGTAAGCTCCTTGACATTGCTCTTGGCAATAATTTTTCAGATATGACATCAAAATCAAAGAAAACAAAAGCAAAAATAAGCAAGTTGGACTGCATCAAACTAAAAAGATTCCTCATAGAAAGAAAACAATCAACAAAAATCCTACAGAGTTGGAGAAAATATTTGCATAGCATACATCTGATAAGAGGTCAGTATCCAAGGAACTTATATGTAGTTCAACAGCAAAAAACATCATCATAATCATCACAATATGATTTAAAAATGAACAAAAGACTTTAATAGACATTTAACAATTTTTTAAAAGATTTTATTTTATTTTATTTTTTCTGTTTTCTTTTAAAAAATATTTTATTTATTTGATAGAGACAGGCACAGCAAGAAACACAAGCAGGAGGAGTGGGAGAGGGCGTAGCTGGTCTCCCACAGAGCAGAACAGGGAGTCTGACATGGGGTTCCATCCCAGGACTTCAGGATCATGACCTGAGTGGAAGGCAAACATTTAACAACTTAGCCACCCAGGCACCCCAATAGACATTTTTTAAAGAAGACATACAAATGGCCAGCAGGTGCAAGAAAAGGTGTTCGACATCAATACTAATTGTAAAATGCAATGAAAACCACAATGAGATATCACCTCATATCTGTTAGGATGACTTTTATCAAAACAAGTATTAGGATGTAAAGAATAAGAAATACTGGTACACTGTTGGTCAGAAAGTATTTCATACATTATGGCAATTCCTCAAAAAATAAAAACAGAGCCACCATATGATCCAGAATCCCACTCCTGGGTATATATATATATATAAAGGAAATGAAATCATTGCCTCAAAGAGTTATCTGTACTCCTATGTTTATTTAAACATTATTTTCAATAGCCAAGATATGGAAACAACCTAACTTCTATTAATAGAAGAATGCATAAAGAAAATATCCTTCGGGTACACACACACACACACACACACACACACACACACACACACACACACAAGAATATTATCCTGCTATGAGAAGGAAGGAAATCTTGCCATTTGTGACATGGATAAAACTACAGAATTTTATGCTAGGTGAAGTTAATCAGCAAGATAAAAAAAAAATACTGTGTGATTTTACTTATATGTTGAATCTAGAAAAGAAGAAGATTTGAATGAATAGAGATTGAAAAAAATGTAGTAGTTACCAGAGATTAAAGTTTGGGGGAGATGGGGAGATGCTGGTCAAAGGACACAAGCCTTCGGTCATAGAATGAATGAGCCTTGGATATCTAATATACAAAATGATGACAAGGGTTAAGTACTAAGGGTTGTTGAAGGGGAGAAGGGTAGTAGGGTTAGGGTGGTTGGGTGATGGACATTGGGGAAGTATATGCTATGGTGAGTGCTGTGAATTGTGTACCCCTGAAACAAATAATACATTATATGTTAATAAAAAAAGAATACTATGTTGTGTACTTGCAATTTACTAAGAGAGTGGACCTCATGCATTCTTACCACACACACACACACACACACATACACACACACACACAATGTGAGGTGATGTACAGTAGCCATTTCATAAAGTATACATATATCAAATCCTCACATTATATATTTTAAATAACCTCAATTATACCTCAGTAAAGCTGAAAAGAAGAGCTTACAGGAAGAGAGTTTATTACTTAAGGTGGTCCTAGGGAGCAAAGGGGGATGGGGATGAGAGATGGCCCAGGAAAGGAAGCAGAAAGACAAGTGGGAAGGACATATGAAGGGCAAAAAGACAAAC
>PITA01035742.1:0-10210 GCA_004023965.1 Spilogale gracilis | reverse complement strand
TGGCCTAACCGACAGCTCACGGGGAAGAAGAATGCTAGCTGAGGCATTGCTCAGCAAAGAGTGCAGGTCCAATTTAAATAATTAGAAGCCTATTTCATTTCTTCTCTCCTTCTTGTAAGTGCACTTGAAAGGAATGTGAACGCCACGTTTCATACCTTTAACTTGTCCAAGGATGAGTTATTGACTTTTCCTTAAGCCCCTTTCTTTACCAGTCCTTCCCTGTATGTCTCCTAGGACACTGAGCATAATTTAAAGCTATTGGATGATAATCAATAAGCAAGGGTCATCTCTATTGCCTGGCTTAAAGGTCTTTGAACTAGTAAATCATCAATTACAGCCGCCTGTGTTAGCCTTCCTGTTAACTGTGTGACCCGGGCTGGTCCTCTTATTCCTCAAGTAAGATGAGCACAGAATTTTCTGCTGATGAAGTGGGTCTGAAGCTCACTTGGGCTTGAGGCCTGTCTCCACTTTCTGCAAAGTGCCTGCCCGCCTCCCCTCAAGTGGTTAGAAATCTCTTTCCATATGGCAAAGGCCTGAGTCATAATTTTGCTGCTTGACTTAGGGACATTCATATTTGTCCCCTTCATTGATTACAGGCCTCTGAGTGCCAGACTTTATGACATTATGGAGACTCAACTTGCTCATCACTGTCCCTGTATCGCTCCAAGTGCAATTCAAAGATGCTCACTACAAATGAAGATCCTCAGGTCAGAAGTCCTCATTCCATGTGCTTGAAATGGGTCCTAGACAGTCTTATTGTTAACCCCTGAATTCCATTTGGAGGAACACTGTGATGGCGACAAGCACGGGGGACCATGCTCCAAGAATCTGCATTGTTAACAAACTGAGTTAATTGTTTTGCACATTGGAGTTTGAGTATCTCTAGTCTAGAAGGGATATAAACAAGTAAACAACTAAATTGTTATAAGTAGAAATGAAATAGAGGCTGGATAAAGCTACTCGCAATTTGTTGCAGGAGAACAGGAAAGAGTAGGAGGGGATCAGAGATTTGCTGAGGTGTCTTGCTCATAAAGGTGACTAAAAGATAATGGTTGAGAATGTAGGGCTGATATTCCAGACAGAAAGAACAGCAGGCCCAAAAACCTCATAGTAATAAGAGTACAGAGTTTATTTGGGAATTTGGAAATAGTCTAATAAATAAGAACCTGAAGGGCACCTGGGTGGCTCAGTCGCTAAGCGTCTGCCTTTGGTTCAGGTCATGATCCTGGAGTCCCAGGACCAAGCCCTGCATCAGGCTCACTGCCCAGCAGATAGCCTGCTTCTCCTTCTCCTACTCCCCTTCTTGTGTTCCCTCTCTCGCTGTCTCTTTCTCTGCCAAAAAAAATAAGTAATCTTTTTTAAAAATACAAAAACAAAAAGAAGAAATAAGAGCCTGAAATGCACACTAAGACTGGAGGTATGATAAGAATTTAAATTGATAAGGAAGTAGAAGTCAACCACAAAGCTACCTGAATGTAGTTCTTCAGAGAGTAAGGGCAGAGAGCTGGTCCAATATTTAAGAATGGACTTAAATAATCAGAAATTACAGAAGGATGGAAAGGTGACCGAAGTTATTCAACATTAAAATACCTTTGCCGGCCTACTGCATAGTTATCCAAATAAATATGTTATATTTATCCAAATAACTATAATTATAGTTACTAACTACCTACCATATGCTGGACACATGAGTAAGTTCAGGAGAAACGAAGCTAAACAACATAAACATGGTCTCCTTTCTGTCACAGGGTTTACAGATTAGCATTTCCTGTGTGGCAGCCACTGGACTAGCAGATAAGAAACCAAAATGGCACCTCAAGGAATTTAGAGTGTAAAAGAGGATCGAGTCTAACACACACACACACACACACACACACAAATTTACTCATGTCATAATAAACTACAAGAAAGATAGGAATAAAATGTTAGAGGACTAAGTGAAGAAAGACTACTTGAGAGGAACCATAAAGCATAGACAACATTTCTGACCATGGGAAGATGGAAAAATAATGCATTTCAGTTAGAAGTAAAGAAAGCAATAAAAAAGAAATAGATTGGAGACAACGAGACAACAAGAGAGTAAGAACGACGGTCAGACATGGCACCAGACCCTGCACACATCCCTTATCCCTCAACCTCAGAATAACCCCTCAAAGCAGGAATAGTACCCCCATTTTATATGTAAGAAGACAATTCTTCAAAAAGTTGAATAACTTCCAAAGATAACAAAGCAAGTAAGTCAAAGAGTCAAGACTCATTACATTCATTCATTCAATTTACTCAACAAATATTTATTGAGCAGCTACTATGTGACAGGCAGATCTGTCTTGTACCAAAGTTCCTATCATTTTTCTCTCCAACACTTTAAAAATTAATAACATAAATAAAATTAACACTGACAGGTAATAGCATGAACAAGAAGACAATAAAGACTATGGAAAAAAGGATAGTGATTTTTATAGTATGTTTTATGCTTTGCAAAGCATTTTTACATACATACATTATATCATTTGATCTCCACAAACAAACTCCTAAATACAAGGAAGAAAAAGACTCTAATGCCTGCTAAATACTATGTATGAAATGTCTAACCTTTCATCTTCATCCTGAATTCTTAAAATCTTCAATTCTTTTTTTTAAAGATTTATTGTTTTATTTATTTGACAGAGAGAGAGATCACAAATAGGCAGAGAGGCACGCAGAGAAAGAGGGGGAAGCAGGCTCCCCGCTGAGCAGAGAGCCCGATTTGGGATTTAATCCCAGGACCCTGAGATTATGACCTGAGCCGAAGGCAGAGGTTCAACCCTCTGAGCCACCCAGGCGTCCCATTAAAATCTTCAATTCTTAAGGGTTTTTTATTTTTTGTTCCCAAGGGGTTTTTTTGTTTTGTTTTATTTTTTATTCAAAACCTAGTTTTACTCTAAGAGAAAAGAATAAAAAGCAAAAATGGCCCATAATCTCACTGCTCAAATTTCTCTCATTAATTTTTTAATTTTTTATTTTAAAATAATTTTAGACAGAATAAATTAGCAAAAATAGAACAGAGTTTCCATATTTCCTTCCCTAAGCTTTCCCTAATTTTAACAAATGTCATAACCATAGTACAATTATTAAACCAGGAAATTATCACTGCTTCAATACTAATAACTGAGCTACAGATCCTATTTAAATTTCACCAGTTTTTCCCCTACGGTCCCTTTTCTATTCCCCATACCTCACATTGAATTCAGTTGTTATTGTGTCTTCATTTTTTTTAAGATTTTTATTTATTTATTAGAGAGAGAGGGAACACAAGCAGGGGGAGTGGGAGAGGGAGAAGCAGGCTTCCTGATGAGCAGGGAGCCTGGTGTGGGCTCAGTCAAGGTGGGGCTCCATCACGGGGCTGATCCTAGGACCCTGGGATCATGACCTGAGCCAAAGACAGGTGCTTAATGGCTGAGCCACCCAGACGTCCCTGCTGTTGTGTCTTTAGCTCCCAATCATACACCAACCATTCCTCAGTCTAAACTCGTCTTTCAGATTCGATACTTCTGATGAATACTAGTTAGTTATTTGGTAAAATGTCTATCAGTTTGGATTTGTTTATTATGTCCTGTTGATTAGTTTGAGGTTATATATTTTAGGACTATTACAGAATACCACAAAAGCAATGCTGTGCCCTTCTCAGGACATCCTATCAGGAGGAACATAATATCAACCAACATATCTTATAACTTGTGGTATTAACTTTGATCACATGGTTAAGGCAATGCCTGTTGGGTTTCTCCACCATAAAGTTACTATTTCTCCCTTTGCAATTGGTATCTTGGGACAGATACTCATACACTATTTCTCCTCAAATGTTTGCCTCCTGACTTTAGCATCCACCCATGCATCTTCCTTGCAACAATTACTGCAGTGATGTTGCCTGCTGGCAACTTACTATTTCCCACATTCCTTCTCCATATAGATTGGAATTCTGTAAAGAAGAGCTGTCTCGGGACGCCTGGGTGGCTCAGTTGGTTAAGCCACTGCCTTCGGCTCAGGTCATGATCCTGGAGACCCGGGATCGAGTCCCACATCGGGCTCCCTGCTCGGCGGGAAGCCTGCTTCTCCCTCTCTCACTCCCCCTGCTTGTGTTCCCTCTCTGGCTGTGTTTCTCTCTGTCAAATAAATAAAATCTTTTAAAAAAAAAAAAAAAAGAAGAGCTGTCTCCTCTCCCATTTAGAAGAACACATAGATATTTATTTTTAATATTATCTTTACTTATGATGTTTCACACATTGACCACTTTAGCCATAGAGGGTTCCATTAGTTGTGCTTCTGTTTCCTTTTGGTATAGCTTCATCATTTTAATTATTTTTATTTTATAACTTCTTTACTTTCTGATATTGTAAGATATTCCAGGCTCATTTTGTACTTCCTTGCCCCAACCCTAGCATCAGTAATTTCTCCCCAAAGGAGACCTGATTTTTGTTTTCATCAAAAAATTAGATTTAGAAACAAGTCTAGGCTCAATATGAGCTCATTGCTACTGGAATGCCATAGTTCCTTGGCCCTTCAAGCAGACATAGCTTGGAAATACTATACAAACCCATGCTTATACTTTCTATATATTTCTTTATCAGTTTCTCTGTATACAAATTTTAAAAACATGAGTTTAGATGGACACTTCTAATTCTAATCCAATACCACCAGACCGATTTCAGTCTTTCCCCTTTTCTTACTTATGACCTCTTTCTTCAACACTGAGAAGCCTGGCTCTCATTATTAACAATGCACTCACTTACTTGTTCAAATGCGGTGTAACAAGAAAGTGTTTAGTTACACAACTACTTAAACCATACGCCTGTGACAAAAAGATAGACTAACTAAAATGTAATATTTGTGTCCAATTCTTCTCACCTTTAGTCTTACATCATCCAACCCAAATACTGTTTTCCAAGGTTACCTAGATTAATTCTTATTTCCCTAAGTCCTTCAGTATTTTCGTTTGTAATGCAGTTGGCTTTATTTACTACTACTTGTTTCTTATTTGGGTCCTCACTCCAACATCTTGGTTGAGTGTAAGGATATATTTATTTTAAGAGGTATTTTAAATATTACCCAAGGTTTTGAAGGTTTTTTTTTTCAATCAATTCAGAAACATAGACCTCTTTACCGAGCCCCTACCATGTGCCAGGGACAATCTGGGTATTTTTATTGTGTATGACTATAAAAACATAATAATGTCACTTTAACGATCAACACCTAGGTTATGAAACTTTATGCCAAGATAAAATACTGATTTACTTTATCTACCAAAAGGTAGTGCCCCTTTTCTCTCACCCTCCTCTTAATTGTTTGCCAACTTTATGGATCTATAGATACTCTTGGTCTAATTATTTCCATAAGCCGAAAAATGTACTTGAAATAATGAGGCACATATTTCTGTTTCTCACAAAACACTTATACAATGTCCCTATTTGGGTTTTTAGCTATCACTACTGATAATTCACCCCATAAGATGATAATACCGGCACTATAGGCATGAATATGAAGACCCACCAGGCACCTTTGAGGATTCTGAGTAATCTAGATTTGACCCTTCAGCAGACAGGACTACCCCCCAATGTTTACAATAACATATGAAAGATGTCCATGGGTAGGTCATCAGTCCCACCTGACACAGGCCTCTGTCCTCACATAATTGACAAATGAGTTGGGAGAACTAGACAGTGGATAACAATGCAGTTTTTGCAGTCAAAATTGCTTTGTGCCTTTAGATGAATTTCTTCCTGTCTCTGAGCTGCAATTTCCTCATTTGTGAGGAGGGATAAACTACCCCTATAATTTATATGTGTGTGTACTTATATATATTTTGTATATTATATATTTATATATTTATATTTTAATATATATTAAATATTTTATGTACGTTTTATATATTATATAACATATCTATTATTTATCCCACTTTACAAATGAGGAAATGGAATTGTGAAATTCTACGTGCAAAACTCTTTGAAGTATTCAGCATGTATAAAGCACTCAGAAAATAAAAAGGAGAGGGAAACAAGCCGTAAGTGGCTCTGAATGAGAGAGAACAAACTGAGGGTTCATGGAGGGAGGTGTGTGGGGGGGACAGGCTAGATGTGATGAGGATTAAAGAGGGTACTTGTGATGAAAACTGGGTGTTTTAAGTAATGAATCACTGAATTCTACTCCAGAAACAATAGTGCATATATTGTAAACTAACAAAACTTAAACAAAACTTAAATAAATAAATGAAATATAAAAAAAGAAAAGTCAGCATTAAAACTATAATTATTTCATTGCTATTCAAAAGATAAATAATGGTAGTACATGTTGTCCAATAACTGATAATGCTTATTTTGTTAAAAAAAAAAAAAGTCATCATCTGAGATGGACAAGAGGTAGAGAAAGAGAACTAACATTTTTTAGACCTTGTAATAATCTAATCCTAACAAAAAATTGCTAAGGTCAATATTAATAAGTTCATCTGTCAAACATAAGTAAACTTGGATATGAAATCAAGGTCATGTAACTACTACGTAACAAGGCTAGGCACACATCCATATCTCACCATTACAAAGGAATACTGGGAAGTGAGTTAGATCTTTTAGAGACCGACACCTGAGCATCAGAAAAGTGTCCTGAATCACTGCCAAGTGGATCCATAACAGAACCCCAGAAGATAACAGAATCACTCCGGAGTCTAGGGCATGGAAAATGGGGCAAAGATTTAACATACAATAGAAGAATTTCTAAGGGTTTATACCTGGCATCTCAAATTGGCAGCCTTTCAAGGCCTGCAAATCCATTTTGTCTGGGAAACGTTGCCAAATCAAATCTGAGTGCTTTACAATGCTGCATGGAAGTTCCCTAACCCCCAGATTCTCCATTCCTGCCTCTTACTTTAGACCAACCTTCCTCATCCATATACCTTCTGTGCCCAGCCCCTAAATGAGATTTTTTAATATTAAACAGGCTCAACTCCAGATTGAGTTACTCAGAATATCAGGGTTGTTAATGAACAACCCATGTTAAGAACCACTAGTCTAAGCCCAGTTCTCAAGCTGTCCCTCAATCTTGTTTCTGTCTTGTTTTTCTCTCATTCCTTCGTAATGGTTGAATGGTGTTCCCCCAAAATTCGTGCTCATTTGGAACGTCTGAACTTTCTTTGACAGATTAAATTAAATCGATCTCACCTTTGTAGATTAAATTAGTCAAGAATCTCAAGATTAAATCATCCTGAATTTAGGGTAGACCTTAAATCCAATGACCAGTGTCCTTAAAGAAGAAGAGAAGACACTGGGAAACACACAGAGATGAAGGATGTGATAATGGAGTTAAGACACTGAAGTGATAAAACTACATACCAAGGAATGGCAAGATGCCCAGGAGTTACCAGTAACTAGGAAGAGGCAAGGAAAGAGTCTTTCCGCGAGCTTTCAGGGGGAGTGTGGCTCTACTAACACCTTGATTTCAGACTTCTAGCCTCCGGAACTGTGAGAAAATAAATTTCTATGTTTAACCCATCCAGTTATGGCAGCCCTGGGAAAGTAACATACCCTCCCATTAACTCACCTAATGTCTGTTGAGAATTACTCAAATACCCTAAATGTCTACAGATGTCCTTGTGCCTCCAGATATAAACTGAAATTATCCTAACAATTAGAGGCACCAAAAAGACTATAGAAAAGAAGTGACTGCTCCCAAGGGACACATTCAAATAGCTATGAGAATCTAGAACCTTCTAAAGACCTATGCAACCAGTTAGCAGGAAGAAATCCAGACTTCTTTAATGCATTTTCTTTTCACTTCATTTACTTCCAATTAGTGGCAGTGGGGGACACGACCTTTATCTTTAACACCAAAAAAAACCAGATTCACTGTTAAACTAGTCAAGTCTTACTACCTTCTCTCGGTTGTCTTCCCTGTTTCCCGTAGTCTCCCTGTATTTTTCATGCTTCGTAGTTGTTCTGCCTTTCTTTTACTCTGGCTCCCTCTTCTCTTCAGCCAGATGGGGAGGCCTTGCAACATCTGAAAAGCTAGTCTTACTTCCCCCTCAGGCAAAAGCTATTTTCACAAAACAACCCTGTGAATGGCACCATTGGATTGGAACATCTTTGAGTGAAATGGGTTCCACAGCAGAAGTCACGGCTGAGTCACGGGCAGTGATGCAGGGACTCAGGATACACTGGCTACCCTTTGGCTTTTCCAACCCTTTGTACAACCTGAGCATCTTTGTGACAGGCAAGGAACTGGAGTAAGATTTATGATAAACACCTCCCAGCCACACCCCCACAGGTCCCTGCTACACTCATTTGTGATTTGTAGAATCTTTTCCCCCAGGTGATTAAAAGGCCCTCAGTATTTTCTCTCCGTAAGAACCCAGTTCACTGATGGGAAAATGATCTCCCTCAAATTTTCTACAGATTCAAATCCATATATAGAGTTCCCAAGGAATAAATTGGTTGCTGTTGTCTCCTTTTCAAACTATACTTATATGTTGATTTGTCTTCTCCCTGAATATTCCACCAAAATATAATTCCTGCAGGAGGTTGGGGATCTGAGCTATTCTAATATAGGTTGGAGATAGGGTGGAGGTCATCCCAAGAACTCTGGAATTGGGCTATATTTCAAATGGCTCTCCTCCTTACAAACAGGGTTGGTCAGGAGTGAAAAACAGCAATAAAGAAGGAAAAATCAGTGGGGAAGAATAATTCTAACAACTGAAATGCTTTCTACTGTTAATACTTCAGAGAACAAACAACTCTATGCTTGGGGTCCCCAAGGTTCTCTGCACATTTTAATAACCAGAGAAGATTTAAAAATCCTCATGTCTAGATAACTTTTAAGAATCCTGTTGCCCAGCTCATCTCCCAGAATGTCTGGGCATGCCAGTCAGTTACCCATAGTTGTCAAAGATCTCCGAGTGATGGGGTAAGCATCCAACACTTGACCTCAGCTCAGGTCTTGATCTCAAGGTTATGAGTTGAAGCCTTGCACTGGGCTCCACACTGGGCATGGAGCCTATTAAAAAAAAAAAAAAAAAAAAACTCCAGGTGATTTCAATATGCAGCAAAGGTTGGCATACCATATGGTTGCCAAAATGACTAGACATTTAGGTCCTTTCCACAGCTCTAAGAGTGTGCAAAATGGAAATAAGATTCTCTTTCCCTCCCCATCAAAAACTAGATTTTCAAAGACAAGGGGCTCTGAGATTCTTAGAGAAAAACATTATGTAAATACAGGCTATTATTATTTCAGGTTGGCAGGTGTCGGGGATATATATTTCATTCTTCTTAATCATCCAGATGAGGCCAAATGTCCCAGGGATATGGAGTCAGCCCATCATTATGCCTAATGGGTACTGAGGATACAAACACAGGTGTTGCAAGCGGCGGCAGGAACAATCACTGAGTTCTCATCTACTACTGGGACAACCTTCAGCTGCATTCTTTATTGGAGGCAAACCCCCACTAAGGTCTAGGATCTGTTGCTATTCACTGTGGTTCAGTATTGTGTATTGAGGAGTAAGTGGTCTTTACCTTGCCAATTTCCGGGTATAAAGAGGAATAAACCTTACTCTTTTATCACAGACACACACATCTAGCCTCATCATGCAAAATAAGAGTTTATATTATCCCAGTCATCTGAGTCTACCTCAACATAAAACATACCCCAATCTAGCAGCAAAGTCAGAACTGCTGATAGGCCGCGCAGGAACCTCCTGAGTCTTGTTTTTCCTTAGGCAGTAACTATAGCAATAAAAGGTTGGAGGAGAGTATAAATATTTAAGGGCCAAAATAAATCTTTAAATGTTGAACAACCGGGTTATGTGATGGGTAAACTGGAGACCGGTCCCGAGATGGCAGCTGGTCAAATAATGATAGAAAGAGCCAAACCTTGGCCATTCCTTCCCTATCAGGACAGCGTTAGTGCCTGTCAGTTTTGTAATAGCTTAACTGGCTAGAGCCAGCAGATGGTGTTTTTATGGCCCTATATAAACAGTATTAAGTCATTTTAACTCTTTCTCCAAAGTCGAGTTTCCAAACCAGGCTGCAGTTGTCTACCTCTCTCGTCCTCTGAGATGCTCATGAGGAACAGAGCTAGCATTTATTAAGCACCCATTATGCACTAGACACTTCTCATAGGGATTTATTAACCCCTATTTACAGAGAATAGCTGTGAGGGGCAGAGCCAAGATATGAACTATGTGTGT
>PITA01035741.1:0-10203 GCA_004023965.1 Spilogale gracilis | reverse complement strand
GTATAATATAGGTGCTAATATTTTAGCAGACTACACATTTATTGAGGGAATGTTATTGTCTAAATAGGGGAATATCAATTCAAATTTTTTTAAGATTAATTAATTTATTTTAGAAAGAGAGTGATAAAGGGAGTGCACAAGCAGGGAATGGGTGGGAGAGACCACGGTTGCGGTGGGGGCGGCGGTGGTGGAGCAGACTCCCTGTTGAGCAGGGAGCCCAACTGCCTGATCTCACAACCTTGAGATCATGACCCTGAAATAATGACCTGAGCTGAAACTAAGAGCTGGACACTTAACAGATTGAGCCACCCATCAATTCTTATTTTTAATGTTCAGGAAAAAGGCAATTCTTTTTATTATTTAAACTCACTTATGCCTTTGAATACAAATTTTTGTATTACATGTTATACAAATTATATGAAAGTCCCAAGCATTATTTATTCTAAGTATAAAGCATCAAAATAATATTTCTATAAAACTT
The DNA here is from genome assembly GCA_004023965.1 of Spilogale gracilis. Lineage (NCBI taxonomy): Eukaryota > Metazoa > Chordata > Mammalia > Carnivora > Mephitidae > Spilogale > Spilogale gracilis. The sequence goes on along the minus strand of PITA01035741.1, from coordinate 9,722 downwards.
AGAATCAGATATGAAATATTCAGTTAACACTAAGGAGCTCTATTATAGCTGTCATCCATCAACTTGAGTGGTATTTGAAATAAGAACACACTTTTGGCTCATGTTTTGGTATTATTTTAAGATCCCTTGTTCTGAACATGAGTTGGATGTGAGAACATAATTTTTGGCTGTCAATGAAAATGCTATCAGAGATACACATAATCTGGTCATTGCAGAAGTTCTAGAAAATAAAGACAAAGGATTATAAATGAATAGATAGAAAGGAGTTATATAATGAGTGTTCTCATGTGGTAAAACTGTAATAAATATTAGTTATACTATAAAATATTAAACCACTACCTAACAACTACCAAGTCACTTCTCTGGGTCAGAATAATGGTTTTTGTTATTTATAACATTTCCTGACATCATGGCCTATATCAGGACTTGTGCCTAATTTTAAGATCTAGAATCAGCCCAATCTCTGGGATCACATATATGAATCAGATTCATCCATGAGTTGAATAAGGTTGAGTGCAATGCTGCAGGGAGAATAGGAATTGAAAGACCTGTAATATGTGTACACACACACACACACACACACACACACACATAAACACAATCACACACAATGGTATACATATATTAACTCATCACTGCTATTGACCAATGACTGCTGTTTTCCCTTTCCGAACGGAAAGCTTTTATTGTGCTTCTATTGCCCCTATTCCATCTATATTTATTAGATGTGTCACCAAAGATGGCCAAAAAGCTTGTCTTGTAGCCCCTGGCAAGCACCTATGGACTTTATGGACAGGGCTCAACAGAGATTCTATACATTGAGTTTTGAATAGAATATCTAGATGGGGCTATGGCTCTTCTCTCATGAAGAGGGATGAGGATGTGTTATTTTTAAGAGAAATAAGATGCAAATAATTTTTCAGAAAGCACAAGTTTAGACAATGGTAGAAAATGTTATTTCATATTATTCTTTGTTGTACAGAAAGATTATATATCTTTTCCTCCATCCTATTTACACATGGTCACTGATTCTATTTAATGAAGTGTAAATGAAGTTAACATATAGCTTTTCCAACCCTGAGATATGAAGTCTTCCGAAGTCTTTCTGAGCTCTTTTCTAGTATAGAGAGTTGGAATACTCAAGAGTCATCTTAGAAATCCCATGTTGAAGACAATAGAGTCTATATTTGCCTGACTTCCTGAATGAATGCATACATGACATCATCTGGCTGACTTGCCAAATTCACCAAGAAATTTTATAGAAGAAATAAAATTCTGCTGTGTTTGAGCCTTTAGATATCTTTGGCCTATAGAAGCAGCTAGTATTATCATCACTATCTAGTTACTAAAAATGAGACAAAATACAAGTAATCAATTCCACGAGTAGTATATATTAACATCTTTAAATTCCTGGGAATTGTCATGATACAATTAATAAGTACTAAATTCCTATTAATCACTGTAGTGAAGGAAGTATGACTAAATATTATATGTCATCCATTTACTTTAAACAGGACTACAGAAATAAATTATATACTCATGAACAACCAGAGTTCTATAAATACAATGAAGAAAAATCAAAAGTACTATCTTGCTTATTATGTGGTCAATAGTTTGTCTATGTCAGTAGTTCTCAATCCTGGTTTTGATGTGCAGGCTCAATCCCAGGACCTGGGATCAGGGTCTGAGCTGAAGACAGATGCTTAACTGAGCCACCCAGGTGCTTCAATCTTTAGAATGTTTTAAACGTTCCTGAAAAGATTCTACTATGTAACCAGAATTGAAAACGCCTGAACCTCCCAGCAATAGTTTAGCAAATTATGTTATGTGTCTTATTATCATCGCCAGCATGAGTTAACTGTCTAAATAGCATGCTGTCCACATATCACTCAGTGTTTCTTAATCAGAAGTATAAATCAGGGCTATCAGTAAATCTCTATAAAAATACATATGCCTTGTTCATATATGGAAATTCTGATTCAGTAGGTCCAGAGTAGTGAGAGCTATAGCTGGAGACTTTCTATCATTTAATATCGGTCAAGCCAGGCCAAACCAGTACTATGTTTTTTGAGTCTGCTATATATAGAGCAATGTTTGGAATGATAAAAGAACCGATACACAGGAGAAAAAGTGTTTGTTCTTTAGACATTTGTCAAAATGCCTTATATATCTTGCTCAATTTTCTTCTACGTATTTTTGTCTCATCCTTCTTGCTGTGTCTGGAACACTTCTATTACAGAAATAACAAAAACAACAATTATTGGTCTAAAATGAAAACTTTAATGAAACAGAATAAGATTGAAAATCATTCTAAATACAATTGCATGAATTAAACTACCCTGAGTGACTGGTATCAGAACCTTTTTGGTCTTGAAAAAGGAAGGATTTAGAAGTATGTCTGGAAGTAATTATAAGGACAAGATGTTTCTCAAAGAGAAGAGAGCTTATCCCCAACTGATTAAGAGAAACCAGACTGTGCAAATCAATATATATTTTTTTTTTGTCATAGTTATCCCCATTGATCTCAATGGTGGGGAACAAATAGAATCTGTTGCATATGTAATTTTTCTGTCTCTAGTTGCTAATTCAAGAAGTTAAAAATTGGGCTACTTTTTCATTACAATTCATCTTTCTGAAAGGACTGCAGTACTACTCTATTTTATTGTTACTTATATAAAAGCAGAAAAATATGTGTTGTTTCTTGGATATGCAAAATATTTAAGATAACTATCTGAAACTATTTTTAAAATCATTATGACTACCTTAGTCAATTTCCACCCACTGTAGGAAAACTTTTCATCCAACTTCTGGGTAAGCACAGCTCCCTTTTGCCTTAAATGCACTGGAAGTCACTCAGGTCAATAACTTAAATAGTTGATTATTTTCCCCTAGATTTGCCTTTCTAGCAGAGTCTTAACTACGCTAAGTTACTGGGCATCCCCTTCATCTATGGATAGCAGTTATTATTAAAAAAATTGAAGTTACTTATACTTATTTTGAATCCAGAAATAGAGTATTGTGTCTAAAAGTGAAATGTTTTGGGATTTATAACTGCAAGTGAGACCAGATTTTTTAAAATTTAACCATGGTTAAGTTACATAATTGGGTTAAAAGCCTAAATATGTCTTATACTAAGTGATATAATGTTAACTCTATTTTGGGGGGAATAGAGTTTTACATTTCTTCTAATTAAAGTCCTAATTGGACTTAGAGTATAAGCAGAGCTGAGTCATTTGTCAGGGCCATATGACTCCAGAGGCAGACAGGAAGTTACTTAAAGTTGAAGGGATAAAAGGTATTTTTTTTTAAAGATTTTATTTATTTGACAGAGAGAAATACAGCCAGAGAGGGAACACAAGCAGGAAGAGTGAGAGAGGGAGAAGCAGGCTTTCCGCCGACCGATGCGGGGCTTGATCCCAGGTCTCCAGGATCATGACCTGAGCTGAAGGCAGTCGCTTAACCAACTGAGCCACCCAGGTGCCCCGAAAAAAGGTATTTTTGTAGGGATCTATAAATATCTATCATCTATCTATCTATCTATCATCTATCTATCTATCTATCTATCTATCTATCTATCATCTATCTATCATCTATCATCTATTCACAGATATCTATCTATCGATAGATATCTGTGAATTCAATATTGAAACTTCTAGGGAAGATCAGAAGGAAAGCATATCATTATAAATCTATGACCTCCTCTTTCTTTTTACAAGATTGTTGATTAAAACTACATAAGATCCTTTAAAAATGGCTTACTATTAAGAAAACAGTTAAAAGAAAGAATACATGGCCACAAGACACTTTCTTCAGTGGAAGGCCATTTTCCCTCAGTTTTTCTCACTATTATTTCTATTCATTTACTGGACACATGCAGTTTACCACACAAGCATCATCAGAGCTAAGATCCTGTCCCTGTTGAGGTAATGTAACACATGTTATCAAGTCCTACTAATTTTGTACTTCAAACATTTTTATCCACTATTAACACCAAATGGCAAGGGTCAGAAATCAATCCATACTTATTTTAATTCAGAAATCACTATACAATGAAATGCTTTAGACTGGATGAATTTTCAGAGAAATATGAATAGACATCCTAGTCCTTAGAGCAAAATAGATGTCCTTATTATAAACAAGTATGAAACCGATGAATATCTATGTCCTCTTTGGCCCTTGATTTCAATTAACTTTCCATTCTGTTATGACTACAACATACATGCAGGATTCCTCCAGTTAATAAATTTGTCATAGTACAGTAACAAGGATGTTATAAATTTTGCTAGACCAAAAGAATTTTTAGAGATGAGGATATTTCCCGTTCATGTTTCTTTTTTTTAATCTTCAGAACTTAGACCCCTGTGCTTTGCAAATTCTAGAAATTTACTATTTGTTTTTTGAGTAAATGATAATTAGATGAGTAATATTGAAAACAAATTCTGAAGAGAGAGAAATTGCCATGGCCAGAGCATGAAAGATAAATCTTAAAAGTTAGAGATTATTGATCTTCGTGATGACTTTGAGCTAATTTCAGCAAACTGGATATTGTAGAGGGTCAGAGCCATTATTTGCGATTCTGATAGAAAGTATGAAAACTTTTGCCTAAAAAATACACATTTATACATTCACATATTTTTGCATATAATTCCAGGAAGTCTTCAAACATTCTTAAGTCCCTCCAGGGATACATCTCTGGGTACATAGGCCTAAATGAAGAAATCCTTATTTTTTGACTATTGTTTATTAACATCCCAAGACGTGAATGTGCATTAGTCCCTAATACTAAATAGATTTCCCTGTTACAAATAACTGAAATAATCCATAATCTACATCTTAATTGTGGTGATTATATGGGTGTATATATTTGTCAAAATTCTTAAAATTTTATACTCAAAGGGGTGACTTATATCATGAAAGTTACAATAATAAAATTTATTTAAAAAGAGATAATAGTCTTTTAAAACTCCATGAATATGTAAAAGAAAAACTACTCCTATAAAGACATTATCTGGGCTGTGTTGTATAGCATTGTGGACAACTCTTAGTTCATATTAATAAACAACAACAAAAACTGGTGCAGGTTATAACGAAGGCATCTAGAGGACCCTGGTCTGAATTGAGAGTTGAGAAAATTATATAAAGCAAGAATCTTTTTTATAACTCAGAAGAAAAAGTAGAAAGCCATTGATTGGTTTCACTAGATGATCTATAACCAGAGTTACAGGAGAAAAACAAAAAACAAACGAACAAACAAACACAATGGTATCTTACATCTAAATCTTCTCTGCTATGTTTTCTTGGAAAGTTCCCCTAAATTTCCAATGCCTTGTTTTTTTCATGTGTAGACAAATTTAATCAAAAATCTACTGAAAATTATAATGACTTTTCACTGTCAGATAGCTGGTGTGATCAATGCAATTGTTCAGGTTCCCTTTTTAGTATTATCTTATATTGTGCGGTTTGAATTATGTGTCTTTGAAAAAGAGGAAGAAGAAGCCAAGGCGGGGATCAACTACCTTCAGAAAACTGGTAAAAACCTACCCATCTTTACTTAAAGTGAATATATGCCATCTATCAGCAAACACCTTCTTCTCCAAATCTTTTTTGACATATTGTAGTTCAGGCATGTGGGAATATAGCTCTTGTGTTGTTCATGGTATGTGTGTTTGTACTAGGACAATGTCAGGAATGGGGTGAGTAATGACACTGCAAATTGAAGTCATCTGCTTATTTTCCACATGCCTGCCCAGAGCAAGCAGCTGCAAAGGAATTTCTCCTGTGTTGCTTCGCCCATGACTTTGACCTCAAGACTACCATCCTTCAAAGAGCATTGCAGAATCTCTTGAGAGAGAAACTGTATCATTAATTTATCTATTTTCTGATCCTCTATAAATAATAGCATATTTTCCTAGTCTGATATCAATACCTTACTCTACATGCTTTTCTTAAAGTATGTTCAACATTGGTCATGAGAAGATAGGAAAGAACAAAACATTAGCTCACTATTGTGTAGACCCAACCAGAAATCAAATAAACGTAAAGGAGACTTATATACATCTTAGGATATATATCTTAGGATATATCGGGATATATCCTAAGGCATGTATCTTAGGATAAAAGTGAGAAATACTATAGGTATTTCATATGTGTTTAAGGAATTAAAGTCTAGTCTATTGTTATTATCACAGGCAGCGATAAATACAGCGTATGTTACTTAATTTTGACTTTTAAATATTTTTCCTATAAGGATCCAAATAATGAGTAGTTTCAGACTGCCACATTGCTGGCTGGAACACCTGCCCAAACAAATTTCTACCCCTATATTTATCCGTGCACATTGTTTAAATAAAAACAAATGATAGCTTTTTATCTGCAAATCACTGGAACAGGCTAGCTCCCCTGTACCAAGTACACGTATGTACGTATCTATACATATGTATAATGTCCCCACATTTATCTATTTCATTTTTTTTTGGAATTGTGAATAATATAAATAAGTAGGTGGATTTGTGTTCATCCAAATATGATTTACATTCTTAGATGACCACAGTCTCTTTTCCATTTGGAAAATTAACTGGCATGTTGTAATACAAAAAGAAGCACTGAACTTTAAGGGGAAATATACACTTGTTTTCTGCTCCCATCTCTAAAAAATCTGTGTGGTGACCTTGAGTGAGTTACTTGATCTCTCTGACTTTCATTTTTTCCCACCTCACAAGTGAGGATCTGGTCATTCCTAAGGTCATTTATAATGAAAAACTTCTATTATCTATGATATATCACTACAGAGCTATAAATATTTATTTGCCATCATAGAGAATGAAAGGAGAGGTTATGCTGTCCAATTTTCATAAAAATATTGGAAGAAATTTTTTGATTTGCTTATAGAAGCACCCAAAGAGTACTGACAACATATTTGTTTTTTTCTGGGTGAATATCATTGATAGTATTATGCCATCATTCCTTGACATTTTGTCTTTGGAAGCTTTCTTTCTAGAATGATTTGACAGCTCAACAGGAAGTACAAAGTTTCTTGGCATTTGAATACATGCTTGATACACACACACACACACACACACACACATACACACACACACACACATCTGTATTTCTTTGCAGTGTTTTTACTTGACATATGTATTCTTACTTTTTATATTGAGCCTCCTTAACCTTAGTAGCTGGGATCATCTGTCCTCCACAAAAGATAAAGGTTTTCCTTATTGCTAATTCTGGGGATAGCTTTTCAAACAATTGAATACAAAATGCTGCCTACCTCCTAAAGTTTTCGAAGTGACCACATTGCAGGTAACCACCATAAAGACTCTGCGGAATCATCTGTCCCTCCTGATTCCGAGTGTACAAGATATTCTTCTGAGATTTCATATGACTGGAATTTAATGTCAAGAAAAAAATTAAATTAATGAAAACTACAAGACATATAAGGTCCTACTCCAGCATCACTACCTTGTCAGGTCAGCCTCTCAAATAGGCCAATCAACTCACCACTGGCTGTTTCTTCATATCTGTTAATTTTACTAGAAATGCATCATCCTAGAAATATACTTTAAAAGTAAGAAATTGCCCAATTCAGCATCTCCCATCCTGGTAACATAATTTCCTATAAGTATTTCTGTCAGAGGTTTATACCTAGATCTTCACATAAGCCATTACGATATGACGCGGCATGCCAGTCTACTGTGCCACTTGTTCTCACTCTTACCAAATTATATTATAATCTCTTTCGACACAAGTTCCCTCAGAGAAAAGATTTTATTGTTCTTTCTATTTCAGTGATCTAGAGCTTCTCTCTGCCTTTAGTCCACCACTGACCAGTGGATGTTTTTTCAGAGAGATGTACATAAATATACCTTATAATTAGATGCATAATAAAGAAGTGACTTATTTAAACTAAAAGACAACTGACATGTTTTAAGTTTCCATTTACTTGGCAGATACTGGAGACTGTTCAGCACAAAGAAAAAAGTAATATAAAACTTATGAGGAAAAATCTATCTCTTACTGAAATTGTTCATTTTGAAATCTGCTCACTAATAAATGAAGACAGGAAATACTTCCTTGTCTTGCATGCCATAAATTGTCATTTGTAAATGACATTGATGAGAAATTATTCCTGCAATCAACTATTGATTCCACTAGTCATAATGTTATAAAAAACTTGATATGTTAGCATAAAAACATCGAACTACCTTTTGTTTCTGCTACTATAGTTACAACAAAAATTACATTTGTTTCTGAGAACAGAAAAAGAACATCACCCTACACTTCTTTCCTATGGTCTTCATGCTCACATAATGTTAATTTGCTATAAGAAAAGATAAATAAAATGAAAAATCGAAACATCCTAAGAATGTTGAAACACTATGAGAACCTATACATTTCAGCAAGCATTTAAAACAAATTTCCAGAGTTGATCTTAAAAGTAAAAACAAATATGTATCAGTGTCTTTCTTTCTAGGTATTTCATTCATGAAGAGCCAGTCTTACGGGGGGAGAGGGGGTGAGCTTTATCCCCCTCAGTTAATCTGCCTAGGAATTTTAAATACCCAGATATTTTTATAATCAACCTATATATTTTTTTAAATCCTAACAATTGAATCCATCTTTCAGGTTAGTATCTCCTATTTCTTTTCTTTTTATATATGTGCATTTTTTTGTTGGTCTCCTTTACTAGAAATTTTCTCCTTTACTAGATTAATTTTCTTGGTAGAAAATTACAAGGCTCTCTGAGAATGAAAAAGGTTAATTAAAATATCTCTCCCTCTCTTCCTCTCTCTTCTCTTTCTCTCCTTCCTGCTCTACACACACACACACACACACACACACACACACACACACGCACACGGTAGGGGATATGAAGCAAAGGGAGAGAGAAGAGGAGAGAGAGAGAAAGGCAGAAAGTGAGAGACTATCTGTTCTTACTAAAATGCTAGTTTATGTCATTATTTTTGAAAATCCAAAATCCATTCTACCTTGTTGAATGGAAAAGGGAATGAACTCCAAATTGGACAAATAGGAAATCAAACTTACTAGTTGTCTTAGGCTTATAAATTGAGGATACACTAGTACTTACCTTATAGGTGAAGTTGTCCATAAAATTAACTGAATTTATTAAAGTGTCTAATATGGTATTTGGTCCAACAAAAGTCCTAATACACACTTGCTGTCATTACAACCCTGCTACATTCCTTAAGGAATTTACAGACTAAGGAACAACAGAGCAGTGGACAGAAAATACTAATGAAAGGTATCAAAAGCTGAGCTAGCATTCTGTGCAAACCAGATCGTGGGGTCTCAGCCACTCATGGGGTTCAGGGGAGGCTTATAGAATGACTGCATCTAAGCCAATTTTTACAGAACACCAGTGTGAGCACATCTCATGCCATGTTTCCAGAATTCATAAGCAATTTAAAGCATACTATGCTTTTCAAAGTTCTTCTCAAAGCAGAAGGGGATTTTATTTTCCCTAAAAGTCTGGGAGCATAGCTAGGAAACACAAAATTCCTTTAAAAGGGTCCATAATACAGCAATGAGGAGAATGTGCTCTGGAGTCAAATATACCTCCCTTGAACCTGGCTTTGTTGCATGGTAACCACTGGTAAGTGTTTGGGCTTAGCATGTCTTAGCCTCAGGATCGGCATCAAGAGGGGGAAATCAAAAAAAAAGAAGAAAAAGGAGGAGGAGGAGGAGGGGGAGGACGAGGA
>PITA01035740.1:0-10208 GCA_004023965.1 Spilogale gracilis | reverse complement strand
GATTGGAACTGGTTGTATATAGGGGTAGTATTGAATAGGGATGTGGGATTGACTCGGAGCTTGTATCTACATGTACACGTAAAAGAGAGAATAAAGGAAAGAGGAGAGAAGAAAGGGAGAAACAGAGAGAGCTAACAGGGAAACAAGAGGGAACAACAAAAGCAGAAAATACAGGGGTGTGTTTGAATTTCAGTGTAAAAAAGAAAGAAAAAAAAGAAAAAAATAGAAAAAAGAAGAAAAAATTAAAAAGAATAAAAATATACATATATAAAAAGTAAAAAATGTTATGGGGTGTTGTATTGGGTATCCCGTTGTGATAAGAAGGGGGATAAAAATTGAAAGAAGAAAAACCGTGAGAGTGTAATTTTAAGCTTAAAGTGTAAGCTTTAAAAGTAAAACTAGAAAAAAGTTTAAAAAAGTAAGTGAGGTGGAAAATTTTATTAATGAGTTGTAGAGTTTTTGGTACTTGTAGTCAGTGCCAGGAGTTTAATAAATTGCCTTTCCCCCGTTTGGGGTTTTACATTGGAATGTTGTCCTCCTGAGCTTCTGGCGTGCTTTCTGGGGGCGAGGCGTGTCGTTCCCCTTCAGTCCTTCTACCTAGGCTGAGTCTCTAGGCCCCCCTGCTAGAGGCCTGTCTCAGTGGCAACCAGACTATCAGGCTGCAATTCTCTGGTAGCGGAGCGTTGTTCTTTTGTGTCTTTTTTCAGCATTTGAGGAAGTCAAGTCGGAGCAGGATGTCTGTGCCCAGATCTCCCTCCCAGAGGGAGCCTCTACACAGGGAGGGGCTCTTTCCAGCCTTCCAGTTGGCAGTCTGTCACAGCCGGGCTATTGCAGATTTTGTATTGATTTCTGCCCCAGTCCCCGCTTGTCGTTTCACTCCCGCACCTCTAAGCCACAACTCCTTTTGGATTGCGCGACTTTGTCTGCCCCCAGGGACCTGGGGCCTCTCAGGTCCCACGAAAGTCTGTAAAAAAACGTCTTCCCCTGGGGGGGTCTACACGCGGCCCACAGTGTGGAGAGAAACGGGAGAGAAGGGTAGGATAGAATCCACTCCCGCTGCTTTCTTGGCAGCTGTGCCGGCTCAGGCAGAGGCAGGCCTGGGCGGCTGCGTGCACGCCGGTGCCGGGGCCGGGGGCCGGGGACCGCCGGGGCAGAGGCCCGGGCGGCTGCGCGCGTGCCGGGGCCGGGGCCCGCCGGGGCCGAGGGAGGCCGGGCAGCGGGAAAAGAAAGAAAATAAAAGATTTTAAAAAGTCTCCTTGCCTTGCCCCGGGCTTAGCTGTGTTTAGCTTCTTTCTAGCCCTGATTCAGGCCGTAATCTGCTGTTATTCCTCACTCACAGAGCGCTTTCGTTTTGGGGTATTTGTTTTCAATGGTTCAGCTGTGCGGGCTTCCTCCCCCACTCCCCTGTCTCTGGGGGCAAGCCTCCAGACCCTCCAATTTGTTTCTACTTTTTTGCCGATGTTCTTTGTCTCTCGTGGCGGTCCAGAATTGGGAAATATCACCTTTCAGGCTGGTTTCATGGGTGTTCACGGTGGTCTTGTAGTGGTTTTTTTTGCTGGAATTCAGCTCTCTTCAGGGAACTCCCCGAAATGCGGTCACCTGGCCTTCTGCCATCTTGACCCCCCCTTCTTTTTATTTTTTTAAAGATTTTATTTATTCATTTGGCAGAGAGGAATATAACTAGAGAGGGAACACAAGCCGGGGGAGTTAGAGAGGGAGAAGCAGGCTTTCCTCTGAGCAGGGAGCCTGATGTGGGCTCAATCCTGGGTCTCTGGGATCATGACCTGAGCCGACGGTGGTCACTTAACCAACTGAGCCACCAAGATGCCCCCATCCAGACTATTTTCAATGAATAAATCAAAGTACACCAAGGTAATTGTCTAAACAGTCCTGATGCAAGCAAGGAAGAACTCCGTAGAAGACTGACAAGTGAGAAAGACAATCAAAATGTGATAGCACAGGGCACATAGCATACACCAGAAACCTTAAAAAACAAACAAACAACAAACAAACAAAACATTACTCCAAGGTATGAGAAATATAACAAGCTTTAATTACAAGCAAAACATAGAAAGCCAGAATGACAATACAGAGGAATTCTACCCCTAGAAATATCAAGAACATATCACAACTAGTGACATGCTGAAAACAGATATAAACAATTTATCTAAGCAGAAATTTACATCAACAGTCATAAAACTACCAGCTGGACTTGAAAAAAAAGCAGAGAGGAAAGCAGAGAAACCATTGCTGCAGAGATAATAGACCCCCAGAACTAGTCAGGCTGAAACAAAAAAAATGCCATAACTGAGATGTAAAACACATTGAATATAGTTACAACAAAGTTTGAAGAATCAGAGGTGTTATAGAAGATAAAATTATGGAAAAGAATGAAGCTGAAAAAAAGAGGGAAAGAAAACTATTAGATCACAAAGGTATACAAGGGAACTCAGCAATTCCATAAAATGAAGTAATATCTGTATCATAACAGTCCCACAGAAAGAAGAGTGGTAAAAAGGGTCAGAAGGTTTATAAATAAATTATAGCTGAGAACTACCCTAATCTGGGGCAGGAAATAGGCATTCAAATCCAAGAGAACAGAGAACTTCCTTCTAAGCAAACAAGCAAACAAACAAATAAACAGGTGAACATGACCTGTCATAGAGAAACATGCAAAATATAAAGATAAAGAGAAATTCTCAAAGCAGCTAGGGAAAATGTACTTAACCTACAAGGGTAAACATTAGGTTAACAGCAGGCTGGTCCACAGAAACATGGAAGTCCAGAAATGAGAAAAATAATATATTCAAAGTGCTAAATTAAAAAAAATATTCAGCTTAGAATATTTCATCTAGCAAGACTGTGATTGAGAATAGAAGTAGACATAGTTTCCCATACAAAAAAAATAGTTTCTAAACACTAAACCAGGTCTGAAAGAAATATTAAAGGGGATCCTTTGAATGGAAGAAACCAAAAGTAACAAATATTATAAAGGAGACATTAAAAGAGATTATATAGATAAAATCTACCAGAACACCCACTTTCCAGACAATATACAGGAGCACCCACTTTACAAATAATACAGTGGCACTAAATTAATATGTTTCAATAATTATTCTGAATGTAAATGGACTAATCACTGCAATCAAAAGACATAAGATATAAGAATGGGTTAAGAAAATAAAATTATCAATATGCTGTTTACAAGACACTCATTTTATACCCAAACTCAACACTGCATCAAAAACTAATGATGTATTTTGTGCTATTAACATAACACAATAAAAAATAAATAAATAAAAATGAAATTGAAAAGGTGGAGAACTATTTATCAAGCTCATCAAAAGAAAGCTGGAGCAACCATATCTATACCAGACAAAATAGATTATAAACAAAATATTGTAATAAAAGATAAGGACATCATATCATAATAAAGGGGTCTATACAACAAGAAGATCTAACAACTGTAAATATTTGTGCCCCCAACTTGGGAGCAGAAAAATATATAAATCAATTAATAATAACCATAAAGAAACTATTGATAATAATATGATAATAATAGGGAACTTTAACATCCTACACAACAATGGACAGATAATCTAAGCAGATCAACAAGGAACAGGGTATTTAGTGACTCACTGGACCAGATGGACCTAACAGATATATAGAGGGTACTTCATTCTTAAGCAGAAGAATACACATTCTGTTTGAGTGCACAGGGAATATTCTCCAGAATAGATCAAATACTGTGTCACAAATCAGGTCTCGAGTAATACAGACAAATTACTCATGCGTTACATAATTTCAGACCTAAATGCTATGAAACTTGAAGTCAACCAGAAGAAAACATTTGGAAGAACTATAAATAAACAGAGGTGAAAAACAGCCTACTGGAGTGCCTGGGTGGCTCAGTGGGTTAAAGCCTCTGCTTTCGGCTCAGGTCATGATCTCAGGGTCCTGGGATCAAGGCCTGCATCGGGCTCTCTGCTCAGCAGGGAGTCTGCTCCCTCCTCTCTCTGCCTGCCTCTCTGCCTACTTGTGATCTCTCTCTCTCTGTCAAAGAAAGAAAGAAAGAAAGAAAGAAAGAAAGAAAGAAAGAAAGAAAGAAAGAAAGAAAGAAAGAAAGAAAGGTCTTAAAAACAAACAAACAAACAAACAAACATCCTACTGGAGAATGAATGGGTAAACCAGGGAATTAAAGAATTAAAAAAAAATACATGGAAACAAATGAAAATAAAAATATGACTTCCAAAACCATTGAGATGCAGAAAAAGTGGTCCTAAGAAGAAGTATATTGTAATACAGGCCTTCCTTGGGAAGTGAGAAAAGTCCCAAATGCATAACCTAACCTTACACCCAAAGGAACTGGAGAAAGAACAGCAAATAAAGATTGAAGTCAGGAGGACAAGGGAAATAATACAGATTAGAGCAGTAATCAGTGAAATAACCTCCCCCAAAAATACCCCCCAAAAGAACAATAGAATAGATCAAAGAAATTAGGAGCTGATTCTTTGAAAGAATTAACAAAATTTATAAACTCTTAGGAAGACTTATCAAAAAGAAAAGAGAAAGGACCCAAATACATAAAATTATGAATGAAAGAATAGATATAACAAACAACATGACAGAAGTACAAACAGTTATGAGGAAATATTATAAACAGTTACACACCAACAAATTAGGCGTTCTGGTAGAAATGGATAAATTTATAGAAACTATCAAAACTGAATAATAATTAGAAAACATGAACATACCAGTAAAAAAACTAAATCATTAATCAAAAATCTTCCAATAAGAAACAATCAAAGGCCAAATGACTTCCCAAAGAAATTCGATAAGGCAATTAAAGAAGAATTAATACCTATTCTTCTGAAGCTGTTCCAAAAATAGAAATAGAAGGAAAACTTTCAGACATATTATATAAGGCCAGCATTATCTTGATTCCAAAACCAGAAAAAAAAATTAATAGGGAGAATTATAGACCAGTATCCCTGACGAACATGGATGCAAAAATTTTCAACAACATACTAGCTAATAAAACCCAACAGTATATTAAAAAGATTATTAACCAATGTCAAGTGAGATTTATTCATGCTCTGCAGGGTGGTTCAATATCCACAAATAAGTCACCATGATATACCATATTAATAAAGAAAGGATAAAGCCAAATGATCTCAATAGATACAGAAAAAGTGTTTGACAAAATACAACATCCTTTCTTAATACAAACCCTCAAGGAAGTAAGGATAGAAGGAAAATACCTCAATATCATAAGGGACATGTATAAAAGACAAACAGCTAATATCATCCTCATTAAGGAAAAACTGAGAGTTTTTCCTATAATGTCAGGAATATGACAGGGACATCCACTCTCACCATTGTTGTTCAACCGAGTAGTGGAAATCCTAGTCTCAGCAATAAGACAAAAATAGAAATAAGAGGAGTTCAAATCAGCAAAGAAGGAGTCAAATCTTCACTCTTTGCAGATGACATGATATTCTAGGTAGAAAACTTAAACATCTCCACCAAAGAATTTCTAGAACTGATACAGGAGTTCATCAATGTCACAGCATATAAAATCAATGTGCAGAAGTCTTTTGCATTTCTATACACCAAAAAGGAAGTATCAGAAAGAGAAACAAAGGAATCAACCCTATTTACATATGCACCCAAAACCATAAGATACCTAGGAATAAGCCTAACCAAAGAAGTAAGATTGTACTCACAAAACTATAAAGCACTTCTACAAGAAATTGCAGAAGACACAAAGAGATGAAAGAATATTCCATCCTCATGGATTGAAAGAACAAATATTTTTAAAATGTATATACTCTCCCAAATAGTTGACATATTCAATGTAATACCTATGAAAATAACACCAGCATCTTTCACAGAGCTGGAGCTAACAATTCTAAAACTTGTCTGGAACCAGAAAAGACCTCAAGTAACCCAAGGAATGTTGAATTAGAAAACCAAATGTAGAGAAAACACAACTCTGGACTTCAAATTCTTTTTTTTTTTTAAAGATTTTATTTATTTGACAGAGAGAAACACAGCAGCGAGAGAGGGAACACAAGCAGGGGGAGTGAGAGAGGGAGAAGCAGGCTTCCTGCTGAGCAGGGAGCCCGATGCGGGACTCGATCCCGGGTCTCCAGGACCATGACCCGAGCCAAAGGCAGTCGCTTAACCAACTGAGCCACCCAGGTGCCCCTGGACTTCAAATTCTATTAAAAAGTTGTAATCATCAAGACAGTATGGTACTGGAATAAAAACAGACACAAAAATCAGTGTAACAGATTACAAACCTAACCATGGACCCTCAACAATATGGCCAACTAATCTTTGACAAAGCAAGAAATAATATCCAGTGGGAGAATGACAGTCTACTCAACAAATGGTGCTGGGAAAATTGGATAACAACATACATAAGAATGAAACTGGACCACTTTCTTACACCATAAACACAAAAAATTTCAAAAATGGATGAAATACCTAAATATCAGACAGGAATCCATCAAAATCCTAGAGAAGACAGGCAGAACACTAACCTCATCCACAGAAGCTTCTTATTAAGTACATCTCCAGAGGCAAAGGAAACAAAAGCACAAATGAATTATTGGGTCTTCATGAAGACATAAAGCTTCTCACAGTGAAGGAAACAAGCAACATAACTAAAAGTCAAACTATGTAATGGGAAATGATATTTGCAAATGATGTATCAAGTTAAGGGCTAGTATCCACAACCTATAAAGAACTTTTCAAACACAACACTCAAAAACAAAATCTCTAGTCAAGAAATGGGTAGAAAACATCAATATACATCTTTTCAAAGAAGACATATAGATGGGTAACAGACACATGAAAAGATGCTCAATGTCACTGATCACCATGGGAATACAAATCAAAACTACACTGAGATACTGCTTCACACTGGTCAGAATGGCTAAAATTAACAGTACAGTAAACAACAGATTTTGAAAAGATGTAGAGAAAGAGGAACCTACTTACACTGTTGGTGGAAATGCAAACTGATGCAGCCCTCTGGACAACATTATGGCTATTCTTCAAAAAGTTAAAAATAGAACTATCCTATGACCCGGCAATTGCACTCCTAGGTATTTACAAAAGGATACAAAAATACTGATTCTCAAAGACACATGCATGTCAATGTTTATAGCAGCACTATCCGCAATAACCAAAGTATGGAAGGAGGCCAAATGTCCATCAACTGATAAATGGATAAATTTGAGATTATATATATATATATAAAATTTATTTATTTATTATATATAATATATATATTATTTATATTTATTATATATTTATATATATTATATATGTATGTGTGTGTATATATATACACACAGACACAGTGGGATATTACTCAGCCATTGAAAATAATATAAACTTATAATTTACAATGTGTTGGATGTAACTACGGTGTTTTATACTAAGCAAGATAAATCAGAGAAAGACAAAGAGTATATGATTTCACTCCTATGTGGAATTTAGGACACAAGTCTGATTAACATAGGAGAAGGGAAGGAAAATAATATATAAGAGAGAGAGTGGTAAACCATAAGACACTCTTTTCTTATTAGTTTTAGAGGTAGAATTTAGTGATTTATCAGTTGCATATAACATGCAGTGCTCATTACACTCTGACATATAGGGAATAGAGTTGTTAGAGGAGAAGTGGTTGAGAGATGGGGTAATTTGATGATGGACATAAAGGAAGGCACTTGATGTAATGAGCACTTGGTGTTGTATGGAACTGATGGCTCATTAAATTCTACTCCTGAAATTAATAATACATTATATGTTAACTAACTTGAATTTAATAAAATCTAAAAAAGTAATAAAACAAAATATATTGCAAACTTAAGTAATAAACAGTATGTTCATGGCATAAAAAGAAACAATTAGATCAGGGGAACACAAGAGAGAGACCAGAAATAAACCCATTTATATATGATTAATAAAAGGAGCCAGGAACATACAATGGGGAAATGACAGTCTCTTCAATAATTAATATTGGAATAACTGGACAAACACATGCAAAAGAATAAAAGTGGAGGGCGCCTGGGTGGCTCAGTGGGTTAAAGCCTCTGCCTTAGGCTCAGGTCATGATCTCAGGGTCCTGAGATCGAGGTCCATGTTGGGCTCTCTGCTCAGCGGGGAGCTTGCTTCTCCCTCTCTCTCTGCCTGCTTCTCTGCCTACTTGTGATATCTCTGTCAAATAAATAAATAAAATCTTTAAAAAAAAACAAAAGCGGGCCACTATGTACAACACATATAGTTTCATTCATAATGGATCAAAGAATTGAATGTAAGATATGAAGACATAAAATCCTGTGGGGAATATAGGTAATAAGCTTCTTGACATGAGTCCTGGGTATGATTGCTATAATTAGATTTTTTTAAAAGATGTATTTATTTATTTAGGGAGAAAGAGAGCAGGAGCAGGAGATGGGGTAGAGGAAGAGAGAGAATCTCAGACTCCCCACTGAGCTTGGAGCCCAATTTGGGACTTGATCTTATGACCCTGAGATCATGTCCTGAGCTGAAATCAGGAGTTGGATGCTTAATCAACTGAGTTGCCATGGCACCCTGAGATTTAATAAGACTTCAAAAGCAAAAGTGGAAAAACAAAGAAACAAATGAATGTATGCTACTACATAAAACTTGTTCATATTTTAATGCCTCTGAATCATACTTAGGGATGATTAAATTGATATTGTGTTACATATATTTGAACACAGTAAAATATTTTAAAGACATGTAATTCAACCTAATTCAACCTAAGTGATACTGAAAAGGAAGTCTACAATGCCAGATTTTTACCCCTCCTTTTTTTAGAGAGTTAGAGAGAATGTGAACTGGTGGGGAAGGATAGAAGGAAAGGGAGAAAGAATGCTAACCAGGCTCCTTGTCCAGTGGAGAGACTGAGCAGAACTTAGTAGAAATCAACAGTCAGATACTTAATCAACTGAGCCACCCAGATATTCACAAATTTTTACCTTTGATAAGAGTATGAACACTAATTTAAAAAATCTAAGTTCCTACCATGAGGAAATAGAAATGTTCATCGTCACTATCAGGGAAATTCAAATCAAAATCACACTGAGACACCATTTTATGCCAGTCAGAATGGCCAAAATTATCAGGATAGGAAATAAGTGTTGGAGAGGCTGTGGAGAAGGGGGAATCCACTTACACATTTTTTTTAATTGTTACTAAAATTTTTTTTCCAGTGTTTCAAGATTCATTCCCCATTCCCCACACCCAGTGCTCCACGCTTTAAGTGTCCCCAGGATCCACCACCAGGCTCCATCCCTCCACCCTCTCCCTCCAAGTCCCTCAGTTAGTTTCTGTGTCCAAAGTCTCTGTTGTTTCGTTTCCCTCCCTAGATTACCCTAGTTCCCATTTGCTTTCCTTCTCCCACTGTCCTCCAGTTTGCCCCTCATGCACCGCAAGTAAGTGAAACCATGCGATACTTGACTTTCCCTTCTTGGCTTATTTCACTCTGCATAATCTCTTCCAGTCCAGTCCATGTTGTTACAAAAGTTGGATAGGGGTATCCTCCATCCTTTCTGACGGAGGCATAGTATTCCATTGTATATATGTACCACATCTTCTTTATCCATTCATCTGTTGATGGGCACCTTGGCTCTTTCCACAGTTTGGCGATTGTGGCCATTGCTGCGATGAACATTGGGGTGCATATGGCCCTTTTTTCACTACATCCGTATCTTTGGGGTAAATGCCCAGTAGTGAAATTGCAGGGTCATAGGGTAGCTCTATCTTTAATTTTTTTAAGAAATCTCCACACTTTTTCCAAAGTGGCTGCACCAACTTGCATTCCCAGAAACAGTGTAAGAGGGTTCCCCTTTCTCTGCAGCCTCTCCAACACTTGTTGTTTCCTGTATTGTTAATTTTGGCCATTCTGATTGGTGTAAGGTGGTATCTCACTGTGGTTTTGATTTGAATTTTCCTAATAGCTAGTGATGATGAACATTTTTTCATGTGTCTGTTGGCCGTTTGTATATCTTCTACGGAGAAGTGCCTCTTCATGTCTCTTGCCCATTTTTTGATGTGTTCATCTTCTTTTTGGGTGTTGAGTTTGAGTAGTTCTTTATAGATCTTGGATACCAGCCCTTTGTCTGTAGTGTCATTTGCAAATATCTTCTCCCATTCTGTGGGTTGCC
>PITA01035739.1:0-10210 GCA_004023965.1 Spilogale gracilis | reverse complement strand
TTTGTGGGGTTTTTGTGTGTGTGTGTGTGTGTGTGTGTGTGTGTGTGTGTTGTGGTGGTGGTGGTGGTGATGATGATATGGCTTTTCCTCTCAGGTTTTATGAACAGGGCTTTTCTGAGGGGAATATTCTTTAAAGGCAAAGAAGGCACCTTAGTGCCAAAATTATCTCCTTGTCTTACATGAGAAGGACTCATGTTTCAATGTGAAGGATTTGATCAGTCACCCTTCAACCAGTTGGGAAAAGACAGTTGGGAATGCATTCCAGTCCGCACAGACTATCTGTCCTGATGCTAGCAATATCCAGGTCATATATTTGAAAGCAGCCGTGCATTTTGGCCTTGTGCCTTGCTCTCCCTTCAGACAACCAGGTCAGCAGCAGAAGAGAAAGTAAAGGCATTTCCTTGCTTTTTGTTTCTCTCTGACATTATTGAGCCCAAAGGCACAAATGTTAGGACAGAAGAATACGACAGTCAGGATTCATAGGAAACTTAATCTAGCATTACCAAAATAATTGTTCCAGACGTTTAACACTTCTCCAGATGGAAAAGAAGCAAACAACAACCAAATGAATACTGAATGAATGGCTATCACCTGGACTTCATTTTCCCCCCCAAACAATTGCATATTCTGTTGAGATGATACTAGGTCAATATCAGAAGGACCAAACTTAAGAACTGATAAGAATGGGTTACCCATAGGGAAATCTATCCATTTCAGAAATTGGAAGAAACTGTTTATTAGTAAATAGTAGTGCATAAACTCTTCATATTTCCCAGGCTTTTCAGTAGGCTTTAGAAGCTGAACTAATTCAGTTTTAAGGGTACCACATATAAATTTTGATTAGTGGGCATATAAAAAAGAATGAGTAAATATGAATAGTCATATTTAAATTTTATTGGATAGTGATTTTGCATTATTATATAGAAGACCAATCTTCTATTCCTTGAGTACCTACTATCTAGTTGGTACTATATTTAGTGCTCTTTACCCAAAGATTTATGCTTTAACCCTATTCTTGAAATATTGAGAGTAAAATTGGGCAGATAAATATGAAAGTAGGTTTGTTGTGGTGAACACTTCATACATATACATATATCAACTCTTGTACAACAGAAACTAATACCATGTACATCAATTACATCTCAGTTCTTAAAAATATATGCAGAAAAACAAAATATATATAATATAAAAGTATATATAATTGGATAGCTCATTACTGAACCTAAGGAAGATCCTAATATTTTTGCTAAATTGGTTTTCCTTTGATTCTATACCACTGAAAAAGTAACAGAAATAAAACTGTGCATATTTATACTCCCTTTATACATATATTTGTACTACATTAAATCCATAAAAATTACAAGAACTATCTTTTCTGAATCCTGAATATGTCTGGAGATTGGACACAGGTTAAAGAACTGAAGGTCATATGAAATGTCATGCCCTCTAGAGTTCTAGCCTGATTGTTTTGATATCTCACATTTGAAATCTGTGGTTCCATCCATGCTCTAAGGTTGCAGAATTAATTAAGCTCTATCATATTAATTAGGTAACCGCCTTCCCCCCTTCAAACTCGCACCCCCTCTAAGGTGAACAGATCCCAGTTTCCTTAGGAAAGAGTATTATCAGAACATGTTGACAATTCCAGCTAGTCGAGTTTAGCTCACTGGAAAGAAAATAGGTCGCTGGTGTGTTGCATTTAATTATGGAAAGCTGCAAGATTTCAATGACATATTTACCTCATTTACCTAGATGATATTCTAATATTTATTAGGTCATTTGAGAAACATCTGCAATACTTAGATAAGATGTGCTGTCTCATCAGGGAAAGTGGACTACAATTCAACTCCACGAGGCACTGTACTTCTTGTGTGAATCCCAGTTCAGTTTCAGATGAGGTCTCCCTCTTGACTGCTTAGCTCAGTGGTTAGCACGTACGTAACATCAGGAAGCCTTATGTTGCAAGTTGGAGTCTCTATGAGCCAGTCTGTCTCATTACAGTGATTTGTGACCACAGCCTATTACTTCAGGCAGACTGGTCAGTTGGAGGACAAGATGACAGGATCAAATGATCATGGTGAAAAAGTGTTTCTAAACTCTAAGCCAGTGTATAATTAAGGGATTAAGTTTAACTGTGGTACTAATATTGGAAAGCTAGTCAAAGCATGTGGATATATTAAGTCAGTATAACTGCTTGTTTATGTGTTGTCTGAACTGATATATTTTGAATCTAAAATTAATCAGTTATATGAAGATACCTAATTCACTGTAGTATATATTTAGGGCATCATAAATTTTAACACAAAATTGAATGAAAACATTATGTTGGCTCAACGTACAAAAAAACAAAGCTTAGGATTATTTTACATTTATAAAATAAATTGGAAACTACAATACAGTACCCGTATGTAACGTGTGACATTTACCTTTTCAACCACAGTATTTTATTTCTATTGGAGTTTGCTTGGACAAATAAATGGCAGTTCTTTTCCCTTTCATTCATCTGTGTATGACAGATGAAAATCAAAATAAC
Organism: Spilogale gracilis; assembly: GCA_004023965.1. Classification (NCBI taxonomy): domain Eukaryota; kingdom Metazoa; phylum Chordata; class Mammalia; order Carnivora; family Mephitidae; genus Spilogale; species Spilogale gracilis. The sequence goes on along the minus strand of PITA01035739.1, from coordinate 7,677 downwards.
AGCATCAGTGGATTAACGTGATTGCAGATCATGATGTGTTTGTGTTAGCCAAGTGGGCTGGCTCAGAATGCATTCAAGACTCAGCGAGATTTACTCTCTGAACCACAAGCAGAACTGGACAACCCTGGTCATGCTGGGCATGAAGTGGACCCCGAGGTTTGTTCTCTGAAGGCCAGCTGGCTCCCAAAAGAAGGAAGGGTTAAAGGGGCAGAATCCAGTCCCACATCTAAAACTCACCAATTAGAAAAGTCAGTATCTCTCCTACAGAGAAACGAGTGATGGGGACGATAGATTGCGGGGTTTTGCTAATAATCCTTCAGAACGGTGGAATAAGCAACCTTAACTAGTAATGAAATATTTCACATACAATTTCACTTTTGTATGCATCATATAGTTCATATATTACCTTAACACATATTATTTTACTTAATCCTCACAGCAGTCCCAAGAGTGTGTGTGTGTGTATGTGTGTGTGTGTAGTTATCTCTATTTTATTCATGGACGAGCTGAATCTTAAATAATTTAATTAAATATTACATAAGCTGTTACAATACTTAAGATGAAAAGAAAGAGCCAAAATCAAGCTTAAGTCCAGTGATCAACTGTTACACTCTTCTTAAATATTCTGAAATGGTTCAAGCCTAAACATATATAAGATTTGTGAAAATTTTAAGTCCCTGAACGAAGGGACTTGGTCAGCTTCAAGATTATTAAGGGTGACTAAAATGGAAAACTCAGAATCAATGCACAAAAGTGTATGATAATATGCAAAAAGGAAGACCATTGTTTAAAAGTGCATTGGAATGAATGCAACGAAATTCATTTTAGTCAATTTGATTAAAACAGCCAATGGACTACTTTAAAACAAATAAACATTTTTTGCTTCATTTTTTCTATAAAAATGATGTTATATCCATTACAAAGTTTCCGTTTTTCACTTTTTGTGTCCCTGGTACTGAGTGTAACAGAAAGAAATCACTGATCCTCCTTGGTCTCAATCATCTAATAAGTGTTTTTATGAAAAATACTAGCCAGTACTATGTACAAAAATTATTTATCATTTTTTCCTTAACTGAAGTGCTTATTCTACATAGTAAAGAAAGTAGGCTCGTAGGTTAAGGTGGCCCCAAAATGTAACATATAATGGGATAATTAAGGAGTGAAAGGAGGTGTAATTAATAATTATTCTGAGACAATAAGGATAAAATGGCACATAGTAGGAAAAACATCCAATTATAAAGAATTTGATGTACCTCATTTAGCATGATGTTTGTGTAGAGGACACATACCCTGCACTTGTAAGTTCCAGCTCTACTTTGTGGGGTCTTGGCTATTGGTTGGTGCTAGTTACACCGGTCCTATTCAATTTATGGCTTTGGACTATGACTAGTTGATGAACTGTTTGTTACCTATCTATAACAAGATAAGGAGCTTGTGTCAAAATGTAAGTGTACTATGTCACTAAGCATACCTACATGTAATCAGGTGACTATTTGAAGAACATTGACACTGGATGAAGGAAGCAGTGAGTTAAGTTATATTATGATTAATATCCTGGAGATGTTAACTTTTCATCCCCGGTGAACATGGCCATTGTAATCAAATGCATTGCACAAGAAGTAAGGAGAGACAGAGGCCCTTTACCTCATAGACGTTCAAGGAATACATCTCCTTCTACCTTGGATTTGTTTGAGCATTACTCAAAGAATAATCTTAGAGTTTTAAGAGCTTGATTGGAGATGATAAAAATCAGCTCTTTAGCTCATAGCTCATTGGCTGGAACTGGTCATATGACTCCAACCTAACTGCTGTAGAGGCTGGGAAGTATCTGACAGGTTTCTGTCGGTTAATCTAAACAGTCTTGACCAACCCCTACTGACTATAATTACAATCCGTTTAATAGAAAAATTGTTGTAAAATATCATATTGATTATGCAAATAACAAAAATGATATAATAGTTCTGAACTAGTCATCTTAGGATTTTATGTAATAAAGATATCCAATTGTATATATTGTTTTACCCCCACAAAACAGCTTTCCCATTCTTGTTTTTATTTCCTTTAATGCCATCATAATTCTGTGAGATATGCACTTTTTTTTTTAAGATTTTATTTATTTATTTGACAGAGAGAAACACAGCCAGAGAGGGAACACAAGCAGGGGGAGTGAGAGAGGGAGAAGCAGGCTTCCCGCCCAGCAGGGAGCCCGATGTGGGGCTCGATCCCCGGTCTCCAGGATCATGACTTGAGCCGAAGGCAGTCGCTCAACCAACTGAACCACCCAGGCGCCCCGAGATATGCACTTTTATATCTGTTTCAAGCCTATGCCATGGGTTAAATCAAAGATGAAAAGTCAAATGTAGGTTTTCTTACTTCCGTGTTAGTACTCTCATCATAGAAAACTTCTGCATTACAGTAGAAATATATTTTACTTGGAATTGTTCTTTAGTCCAACAAAATTTGAGACTCAAACCATATGTTAGGTGACTGACCAAATAGCTCCTTTATCCTTGGTGGTAGAAACTTTTTGTCCTTCTTTTATTTATTTATTTTTTATTTTTTTATTTTTAAAGACCTTATTTATTTGACAGAGAGAAAGACACACACAGTGAGAGAGAACACAAGCAGGGAGAGTGGGAGAGGAAGAAGCAGGCTTCCCGCCAAGTGGGGAGCCCAATGTAGGGTGAAGGCAGACACTCAACAACTGAGCCACCCAGGCGCCCGCCCTTGTTTTAGAGTAAATCATCGAATGTAACATTCTCACTTATCAAGTATTACCTTATTTAATTCTAAAAAATGAATTCATTTTTGCCCATTTTTATGATTTTCTCTATTACATGCCCTTTTGTATATTTTAATGGAGGTGGTCAAAAGATTATACTGTTGCTCTGGGCGTCTGTTTTTGTTTTTGTTTTTGTTTTCTTTTTCTAAAAGTTACCTCATAGAGTTAAGGGCATGGAGCTAATGGAACAAAGATGAAAAGATTCATACATCAGAGATTACTTAGCTTCATGGTTCCCAGATTACATTGTTCAACCCAACCAGATTTTTCGAAATATATACAACTGCCTATGCAATACTTAAAAATTAGGGGGAAATCAAGTATGGTGCAAGACCAACCAAGAATAAAAATCAATTGAGCATGCATAACTAAGAGTAAGTCAGTGATATTATCTCTGTACACGAAGAACAGCAGAGTATACTGAATTTAATAAATGATACTTTAATCATTATTTATTGAAGAGAGATTTTTAGGAACTTTTTGTAGTATGATACCTGAAAAAGATATGAAAGTTTAAGCCGTATGAAACTTTCAGGGTGAAATATGAAACTCTCTTCTAAGGTTTTGGATTTCGTTATGAAACTCAAAACTCAGCCCCATTTTGGAGGGGTTTGTAAATCTTGGCTACATTTAAGCATTGCACAAGCTTTAAATCTAAGTTAACCTTTTTATCTGTTATAGGAATTTGGAACCTTACTTTTTAAGTCCTCTTACTTCTTGGTCAGTCACATCGTTTTTTGAATCAGCTTTAACAGAATTGCATGTTGTTACCATAAGGCTCAAAAGTTTCTTTAGACATTATTCAGTCTGACCCATTTCTTTCAGGAAGAAGCATTTCTGATCCAGCCGAGATAGACTACAGTTCTTGGCACTGTGTAGTACTACTTACAAATAACTTCAAAATCTCAGTGTTCTGAAAAAACAAGTTTTGATTGTCATTTATGCAATGTGTCTGCTGTGATTATCAGAAAGTTTCTATCTTTAGTACTCACTCAAGAATCATAGATGGTACAAGTCAACATGGACCTCTTATCACTTTTGGCATGTGGAAAGAGGATATGGTGAATTACCCATTGGATCTTAATGAGTGTACCACTCTGTCATATTCCATTGGCCAAAGTAAATCGTATGAAAATGCCTAATTTGAAAGTCAGTGGAGATGGGAAATTCTTTCAGATGCATGGAAAGACAGGAGATTTGCACTAATTGTGAACATCCCTATAGTCTATCTTCAAAATCATATCTTATCTCATATCACTATCTCATATATAGAGAAAGAAATCATCTTAGAAATCAGTTTTACTCTTTCAGAACTTTCTAGAAAATATATTTAATTTAAAATGTTGGAATCTCAGTCTCTACATGTCTAAAAATATACAAGTATCTGTGTGTGTGTGTGTGTGTGTGTGTGTAGTGGTTGGTAGAACATACTCCCAAGCCTAAGCTGAGGTCTTTCACTTCCTAGCTGGGTGACCATAGAGATATTTGCTTAATATCTCTGTGCCTCAGTTTCCTCATCTCTAAAATGGTTCTCATAATAGTAAGTGGTTCATAAGGCCATTATTTAAATTCAGTGAGAAAACAGTTGCAAGGGTCTTTGCCAGATCTTCTGTTGCAGAGTAAACATGCAATACATGTTAATTAATATTTGGTGTTGTCGTGTCATCCCACCTAGCCTACTTAAAATATTGATGTCATTTTGTCTCTTTCCTCTTGATCTTCATCCCCTATACCTACTTAGTCATCAGGCTTTTTTAAAGTAGGCATCAACAAACTATAAACTATGGTCCTATGACCTGCAAGAGTTTTTCTATTTTTAAAGGGTTGTAAAGAAACAACAATAAAAATCATGCTTGTGATACAAAGCCCAAAATATTCACTGTATGCCTCTTGAACAGTTGGCCAACCCCAGGTCTGATGGGTCCCTTGTAGCTTTTGCCTTCTTTCATGGCCATCAACCACATTTATTCCATTGCTGTCTTCAACTAATTCTCTGGCCCCAGTTCACTTCCCAGTACATAGTTAACCCTGCCACTCAGATTTCTGCCTAGAGGACAAGTGGCATGTTTTCTATTAATTTTATTCCAGAGTTAATCTAGCAACAATAAATATTTACTGAATTCTTTTCTGGTAGATTACATTAGCTAATAGAGGAGGCTCTTAGAGCAGCATTGTTAATTTGAGGACTACATGAAGAAGATTTCAGTTTGTTTTAAGATGGGAAGAGACCGGGGCCCCTGGATGGCTCTATCAGTTAAGCATCTGATTCTTGCTTTCTGCTCAGGTCATGATCTCAGGGTCATGAGATGGAGCCTCCTGCCCCAACGGGCTCCATGCTCAGCGGGGGTCTGCTTGAAGATTTTCTTGCTGAGTTCCTTCCCCTACTCATCCTCATGCTTGCTCTCTCTCTGAAATAAATAAATGGGTTTTTTTATAATTGCTTAAAAATATGGAAAAAGACCTGAGAAAGAGCCAGCAGAGAGGTGTAAGTTGTCCTTGGAACAAAAAACTTCAGGCACAAGTGACGGAATAAGAGAGGAGAATGCAGAGCACACATGGCAGTAAACGAATTCATCCAGCCTCTCTACATATACTTAATGGACACACTATAGAAACATTATTGCAAGATGGAGACATAGCAGTGAACAAGACAAAAGATGGGTGGGTCATCATATAGTTTACATTCTGAAAGATTGTAAACAAACAAGTCATTAGGCTCTTTCTTGTAGATTGGAGCCAAACTTACATCAGGTTAACCTGGTAAAAGTGAATTGAATTACTCCAGTGTTTTCTATGAGGAAACTGATGACAGAAGTGTGCAAGAAGCAGACCATCCTAACTGTCCTGAAACAGTCATGAAATTTGGGGAAATTTTGTAAGCTAGTTTTTAAACACAGCCAGTATTCAAAATAAAACTGTGTAAACTTATAATTAGCTAAATTATATTTCAAAAAAGTTAATGCATACTCAAAACCTGTGGCATCCTAATTATTTCAGTACAGTTGACTATTACATATGTTATTGTGATGATTTATAGCTACTGTATCGGTGTGATAGAAATAATATATGACGGTGTGCAACCTGTTCAGTGGCCAGTGAGCAGGAAAGCTGCAAGTTCGGCTGACATACCTGACTCTAATCCTAGTATTCTAACATTTCTCAAACTGTGGTTCTTAGATAATCTGTACCAGAATCCCCAGCAGAGAATAAGCATGGGTAGTTTCTTGGACGTGACCAGACCTCGTGATTCAGAAGTTCTGGGGCTGGGGCCAAAGAACTTGGGATTTTCATATTTACTCTAGGTGATTCATGGGTTCTCTCTAAGAGGAGAACCATTTGTTCTTCATCCTGTTTTTGCTCAAATGTGGAGTTACTATATTGCTAAACAGAAGATTCCAACAATGTGAAATAAGCCATCATTTTGGAGGACAGTGTACAGAAAGAAGAGACGTTGGCAGGAAAATTGTAATTTTGCTTTGCTTATTCAGTAGCCTGAGTTACTTATAGGAACAAAAGTTGACTGGGCATCCTTGACTTTATATATGCATATTTAGGTATATACACACATGTTTGCATGGGCACGCATGAGCCACCCCGTATACTGTATATGATCATCTTGGTCAGGTATTTTCAAATGGCAGCAATAACCCCAAGGAGCCACTCGAATACCACCTTTCCTGTGGTTTGCAGGAAATCTTACAAACTTTGTCGAGAAGTCATGAGCTCTTATTATCAATAATTTCCCAGGAGGGGTATATATTCTGTAAGATCCCCCTGATTTAAGTCAGATCCAGACCCTGAAAGAAAACAGCCAGCCACCTCATATGCTTTTCACAAGTCTCAAAGAATCAGAATGATATCCCAAGGTCTGCAACTTTACTCCTTCCTATAGTTTATCAACTTCCAAAGGATTTTAAAGAATACAGCACAACAGGGTAGACACTTAAGGCAGAAAATTCATCTCCACCAATGCTGAGCTCCTGATACAATGGATTAATCATCAAAGTCGATGATTCTGTCCAATTCTCCAAGGGTGAAATCACACATCGTACCGCTGGTGTGTGGAGCAGGCATTAGCTTCATCTTCCTGGCACTGATACAAACTGTGAGTAACTCTTATGTAGTGCAGAGGAGGAAGTGCTGATACATTTGAAAGGGAGCTGCTTCTCCAGCAGCACCTGTGCAGAAGTTGCTGAAAAATCACACTCCGTGCATGTCTTTCAATCCTCCCTACTGATAGGTCAGCAGCTATTACAAAACTATCCCGATAAGAATCTGCTTGGAGGTTCTGGGATCATATTAGCAAAATGGAACCACTGAGTCAGAGAAAAGCAAAGAGGTGAATCAGAATAGCTAACATTTCTTTTTTTGCCTATTTACATCAGATCAACCTTCAAGGCAAAATGGAATTCTTAACTCTTGGCACAGTGTTCCGTACCACCACGGAGCTTACTCATTTCCTTCTCCCATCATCTCACAGCTTCCTGATCGCTACTGTAATGCCATTGTTTCTCATATTCACTAATATTTGACACATACTATTTGCATGTATCCTTGACATGTGATTTCTCTGATTGAATATTTAGCTTGTTAAGGGTAGAAACTATGATATGGCTTTTTCCCATGGCCTCTCTAGTGTTAACACACAGTAGATCCTTAATAAATTCAAGTTGGTTGATGGTTCTATTAAATGGAAAGATACTGTTCTCTGGCTTTCCTGATGCACTTTTGTATTTAAAAAATAGCATGCACCTGGAAGTTATGGATTCAATTATAAAGTATTTTATTTGACTCTCTTTATTATTTAGAATGAGAACAATATTGAAAGATCCCCCTGATTTAAGTCAGATTAATATTTGGGATCTGAGAGAAGCCAAATGTATTTTCACATAATT